>JAZHYW010068181.1:0-145076 GCA_037355805.1 Ixodes ricinus
TTTTGGGGGTTTGAAGTTAACTGTCACAATGTATGTGTTTTATCTTGAGCCTCGAAGTGAAAACGACGCGTTGTAAAACAAGATCCCTTATGGGCCCGCAGATTCAGTCCAATATGACGACCTCCGCCTTTTTTCGATACTAAACACAGAAGAATAGCGTCAGGAACAACGACATATGATCGAGGAAAGTGACGCGTCAATACCAGAGTTAGCAGACGCCGAGAGCAAAAGGGAGGGTTGTGCTCGTAAACGCAGTTATTGCGGACGTGTTTCAAAAGGAAGTCTCGTAACAATGAGCGAACGAGAGAAGGTTCGAATAAATAATAACGTCTTCAATCCGACCGGGCACCCGGCATTCAAATATACTGCTTCTCGTGTCGGACTACAAAAAAAAAATAATAAAAAATAAAAGAGTACCAATATAAAGCAAAATGGCCCGACGAATCAGATAACAAAACTGGCAGCCGTAAAGATACAGAAGAGGGTAAGGGGAAAACAAAAAGGGGAAAGAAGGAAGGAGAGAAGGTAGGGAGGCTAAAAAAAGACAAGATTTTCGTTGTATGTTCGTGTTTCTTTTTTATCATAGCTCTTCGTTGATGTTGATATTGTTTCGAAGAGGGGTAAAAGTTTTCCCAAAGTTAAAAATAAGCACCGCTGAGGAGAACGCGGCCTGGTTTTCCCGAGCGACGCCGAGAGAAGGACAAAGTCAAAGCGAAAGCGACAAAACGTACGCGAAAACATGGAGAAAACAAAATGAAAGAGCGCTGAGACAAAGAAGAGTCAACAACAACAGCAACAACAACAACATCAACAACGAAGTTACAAATGTGCGGAGGCGGCAAACGCCGATGGTGGTGTTGCTAAAAAAATCGATATCTTCTCCCCTCCCCCTCCCCCCCCCCCTTCAACACACACCCACACATACCACACATCCTTCCCTTCCCGAATTCTAAAAAGAAAACACGTAGCTTCTACCTAAACTTGCCGTTGGGAGAAGCTCTTTTTTGTTTCTGCTTGACTACAGCTACCTATTTCTTATATTTGTTTATATTTAGCTGAATTTCAGGGAGAATAAACATCATGTGGCTTTCTTCTGGCGCGGGCGTTAGCTGTCAAGAGCCGTCTTGTACCCGATGCCGCCAGTCGGATATGGGTCTCCTCGAAGGAAAAGAATGTCGTACGTTTTGCATGTATGCATTTTTTTTTTGTTGTCAGACATATTTCTTGTTGATATGTTTCTGAGAAAAAGAAGTTTAAAAATGAGGATCAGCTCAATTTGATCGTAATCTCCTCACTATAATCATAGGATTACAGTAGAGCATAAAGGGGATAAATTGAGACATGGAATGCTGAACCAGCGTGATCTTCAGCCATTAGAAAACAGGACGGGGAATCGCTTGGTTGAGGGCGTTTTAATAACTTGAAAACGGGCAATTAAAATTTGAAAATGAATAGTGTCTAAGGCATGTGCGTAAGCGATCACGCGGACTAAATCACTACAAAGAACTTTAAGCACATAACGATAGAATATATTTCTAGAATGTATCTCTTAGTCTGTACATTCCAATTGAAGACGGCGTACGGCGTACGGCGTCGGCGATCGCCGTTCGCCGTCGGCAACTACGCGAGGTCACGTGACCCCGCAGGTCACGTAGTCCCCAGGTCTGACGTTTTCTCCGGGTCACGTGATGATGGCGATGCCGATGACGTCATCAGTGACGTCCCTGATGACGTCATCGGCATGCTATCTGTCATCGTCTAAATTTTCGCGGATGACCGATCTTCGCGCATTTCGCGCATCGCCTACAATTGACGCGCACAAGACTAAGTGACCCCCGCGAATAATTCCCCCGGGTCAATATGTGACACGCCCCCGAAGCCTCACACTCCGGTTCGCGAAGAATTGCGCTCAACCCGGCGTTAAGTAATTTCTAACTTTTCAGCTTTGGTTCCGATTCTGTACGATACAATTGTAGCCCGCGAACTAACTTCCAGAGTCGTGTTATCAGTATTTCAAGTTTGTCTTATGTGAAGTTGTTTTAGGAACAGTAGTTTTCAGGTAAGAAGTAAGAAATATACGTCACAACGTCTGGCTGTGCATTGATGTCACATTGAAAATATTAGTTTCTTGCATACATGTGTCAACTGATGTAGTTATAGCATAACGTTTCCCCTATTTCTCCGGTTCATGTGTGTTAACTAGTATGCTTTGCACTTTTCTGTTTTAACAGAAAAAACACCAATAAACATCCGCCGGTGATTAAAATACAAAATCGGTAAAACAGAAAAACACCAATGGTTGAATATTTTCGCCTTATTATAACCGAAAAAAATAACGATCGGAAATATGTTTCCGGTTCAGCGACAGCTATTTTATTCGAAACTCCTTCAGCGTAGAGGCTTATCGAACGTGTTATATCGTGGGTAACACGTTTGTTTTTACCGATAATCACGTCTTTTACACTTGTCACAATTCGTCCAACGAAAACACACCTAAAAAAAAACATTGAAAAACTTTTGCCAAGTTTTCTTATTAATAAACCCTGAAAATACACACCATAGCTGCAAGTTATAACCGCGGTACTACTGTAATTGTATTTGAAGTTTTGACCTCTCCGGTAATACTCTTCGAGTGAAGTTCAATAAAATCACTAAATGCGAAAATAGATATACTGAAATATGGTGAGTCTGCATCATGAAAACAAGTCCTGTAACGGGCTGAAACTGAGGTATTTGGTTCATGATGCTTACGTAAATGACCAGCTGAACAAAAATAAACCTTCTATCAATCCTCCGAACGACCATTGAAGAGCAAGGCCTCCGTGCATTTCAAAACGCAGCCGTCGTGAACCTGGACCGTTTTATTAGAACTTCTACGTCTCTACCTGACGGCGACGTTAGTTTCGCACCAGGATTAATCATGTGTGCAAAGAAGTGGTGTGTGTATTGGGTCCTGTGTGGCCCCATACTTCGGCGATATTTTTCTCGCGGCCTGCACAAGAGCTATTCAAGGAATCTTGAAAGATCCAAGGATTGTAACCATGTTCAGGTACGTTGACGATTTCCTTATTCCGTGCAACACCAAAGTGGATGACGGAAAAGACCGGTGCCGAGGAACAGTTGTGCGATGCTTCGAAGAGAGCTAGCTGGAACTTACGTTCACCCATGAACTTTCTTTAAACAATTGCATTAGTTTACCGGACCTTGCATTGGAATTTAAGGCTAGCCGCGTATACTGGAGATACCAACCCAGGTCGTGCAATGGCTTCCTTCCTTTCGAGTTCAAAATTGTGAAAAGAGGGGTTTCCACCACAGCACTTACATCCGCCTTAAGGAAGACACGTGAACTTTAAGTCGAGCGAAGCTTAAAAACTCGAATCTCGAGTCTACAGTGTGGGAGCCACTGGTTTCCCTCCCCGAGAAGGCGTAAGCCGCGGACGCTCCAGGCGGAGTCGGCTGACTTCGAGCCTGGTCGCTCCGTATCGTGTCAGGGAGAGAACGCCTCCATGCTGGCCTACTCTCTCGCACTCCTCCGCGCGTCTCCCGTTTTTGGCGGACCAGCGTCACGAGGGAGTCGGGCCTGCCCTGAGCCCTCCGAGTGGACGGCCGTGTGGTCGGGGAGTCCTGGATTGGACTCCGGGCGACGGGTCGAGTCGCGGCGTACGAGCTCGCCCGACCGGCGATGATTCGACGCTAGCGTTCCCCTGGCTCTGACAGTCGGCGTCCCCTCTATCTAGTGGACGTCCGTCTGCCGAGAGCCCTGGCCCCGAACTCCTGCGACGACGGGTAGCGGCGTGAGCTCGGCCCACCGGCAATGACTCCGCTCGCAATTACCCCTTTGGCTCTCAGGTCGGCGGGCGATGCGGGCACTCTGTGTCCAAGGCTCGCTTGACCACAGTGTCTTGTTGGGAACCCCTGGTACTCAATAAACGCTGTTGGATACCGGGATCATCGTTGTTGGCATGGTGTTGGCCGAACCCAGCGCGGCGACCGCCCTCGCTGGTAGCCGTCGGCCGCGCGGTGGGATGGGCATCGGATTCCCCTTTGAGCACCGGCCCCCAGACGTAAAAGGTACGTGATCGGCTCCCCCTTTTCCCCACAACAGGAAGCTGGATATTCGGATACGCTCCTGGTAGCGATATGTAAAAAACTCTGCACAACAACCAAGCAGGGTTTGAAGCCAATGACAGAGACACAGAGAAAAGACTAGAAGGCCTATGGTGGTAGGGCCCTATGTTCACGGGATTACCCATAGATTGAAAAAGGTTGCGGGGCGGCAAGGCGTACAAGTGGTGTGCTCCGCACCGGCCAAAGCTTATTCAATGTGACGCAAGGTGACCCAGGAGCGAAGAAGCAACACCGCAAACGGTAGTGGCACAGCTCACAAGTCAAACTACGCCCCATGCGAGGAAGAGGTGGTGTACCACATTCCGTTAACTTGCGGCCGAGGGTATATTATTGGGCGAACCAGGCAATGCATTAATAATCGCAGAAAAAACACGCTGCCTCGGTAAAAAAAACAAAAAAAAGCTGTCAGCAGGTGGACATTTACCTACCCATTGTCGTGCTTGCCAATGTTCTGCGAGGTTCTACGACGTGAACATCCTATAGGGATATCACTGGACGCCAATTGAGGTCACCGTTTAAGCGCATGCTCAGAATGAGCTCACATCAATAGGCTGCTAGACCGGCACTCTTGATGGTGCGGAATGCACGTTCAAAGAATTGTGAAGCTCGCCATGCACGCGCTCAGCATTCGCGAACAGCTAGGCCGCCAGTGAATACTCCCTATACTCCGTTTCACCTCATGTTGTACCGCAGAGAAGGCTAGAAGTACGAGCTCACAGCGTTGGGAGCTGCTCTTAACGCACGAGAGCTTGTGCCGCCGAGATATGCCCTAGAGCAAGGAGCTCGCTCTTGTAGCCTTTCCTGCGGTACATCATAAGGTGAAACAGAGTATAGCAGAAACAAAACACAACTTGCACGTGAAATCCTTGAGTCGCTTGCCATTAAACAGAAAAACGACAACTGGTAAAACGCACCTTTCATCGCGCTGCAAAAAAAAAAATCTTTCTTTGGGGGTGAATTTTGGCGTGAGTTGAAGAGAAGAAAGAAAAGAAAAAGAGAAACCGTTTTACACATTGTGGGTTCATAGTAGCAGAGGAGGATAAGGAAAACGGAGTTGTTAGTCCAGCGGCGTATATGTCTCCGTTTTCTTCATGTGTATGTTGAATACCTTTTTTCTTAGTGTGTAGGTTTACTTTTGTTCAGCTGGCCATTTCCGTAAGCATAGGACAAGCCCAGGCCAACTTAACTGATGAAGCGGTTAACTCGGTCCACGTGCATTGCCACTTACTAAGGTCCTCAGAACTTCGTACGCACACACGTTTCGGGGTTGACGTTGGAATATGAAATCAATAAAGACACATTGTCACGCAACACCTAGATCGAAGCAACCACTCGCTAGAGAGGTTGCTTCGATCATGCTTGGTGCATGATCGAAGCAACCTCTCTAGAGAGTAGAGCATGCTTGGAGCGCGCTGTAGAGCCTTTAGATAGATGACAGCGCGCAGGAGGAGTCCATTCGAATGGTCTATAAGTACTTCGTCTCACCCTATGATGGTCGGCAGCTAAAGCCATGGGCCGCCAGCTCCAATAACGAGACAGAGCAAATCACGCGGTAAACTGTTCCAACGTCCATATCGGTGTTCCACTCTGACAAGTACGTCGGTGCAATATACCATGTAGTTTCCAACTGGTTGGCGATTGGAGTTGGCTACCCGTATACACTTGACTATAGTCTATTTTAAGGTGAGGCGAAGTATACTATAGTACACTTTCTATACTTCGTATCAGCGAAAGTCAAAGGGCGTTCAAAGGCTAGAAGACACACAGGCAGAAAGCACAATTTCACTGCGTATTAATTGCTAGAATACAAAGGTATCAAACAGTGGAGCGTGTCGACGTTGCACATGATTCTAAGCCGGAGACGAACGGACGACAAGCTAACAAACATGAACGTCTCAGAGACGTGTGTTTTGCTTCCTTGTCGTCCGTTCTTCTCCAGTCTAGAATCATGCATTAATTGCGCTTGATTGGTTTAGCCAACATAAAAGCAAAAGCGCAGAAAAGTCGTCAATCGCCGAAACGCTCCGCTTTTGGTGCTGTCCGATTGACCCCATTTGCTCCTATAGATTGGGCTGCGCTCTGATGTAAGGCGAAACGAAGCATAGTTGTAAGGTTTCAACCTAGTGACATCGTATTCGTGGGCTACGCAACGTTGGACGTGGAGTCACCCGGTCCCTAGGGAACCGCACGAGCCAAATCGGGATACAAGTTCCGAGACCTCCCTCGAGATGGCTCCACTCTCCCATCCCGCGTCCTTCATCCTCCCCAAACGGGAAGGCGGTCTGTCGGCGACGCTTTTATCAGTCTGCATCCTCGGCTCTTTCATGTGGTTACGACGGCGAGTGCGTCTCCCGGATTTCTCCCACGGCGTCGCTCCACCGAAGTCGACGGAGCAGTGGAATGCTTACTGTTGTTATTGTTGACAGGCCCGCGACACCGGAACAGGATCGCCTGTGTAGTGCGCCTCTCATGTTCCCATCCTTTCCGTCGTGGTCGCGTCCGGTGTGAGTGGATGACTCCCGCGTACCAGGGGGAGAAGACGTGTACTTGTCTGCGGTGGTCAACCCGTGCTCGTCGGGCGATGCCGTCGCCTGGTCGACGACGACGCTTGGCGATGTGGTCTGCCGATGAGGTTTCGACGTCTGACCCCTGTCTCGTGCCTTGCCATCGAGCGAGTGGTCGTAGGTTCTTCCGGATGACGTGGACACTGGTCCTGGTCGGAGTAGTGGCCTTCACGGCGCTGCCCGTGGATTGTCGCTACCAGGCTGTCACAGGTCAGTGGTGCATACTAAGTACGGTGAGTGTTATACGTGGCTTCCGCGTGATGCCGTCGCATCCTGGTGGTGGTAATTTCTGATCGTTCTTTCGGAGAAAAAGAAATTCGATGGTGCGAAGGCTATGTAGCAGGTCCTACACGCTCATCAGCAAGACCACCGCGATGGTCGCTGATGTCACGTTAGTTCAAGTCGTGTATTTTTTTGTTTGATGTTTCGGGGTAGTGGATTACGACATGTTTTTATAAAGCAGGAAGGAAGCTGAAGCTGGTACACGCCACGATTCGATACTGGAGCCCCAAACTGTCAGTATTAGCTTCGCCGAAAACCTTAGGTGATTGAGTCCCGAAGAAGCTCTTAGCTGGACGAGGGCCTCTGAGGATTCCCGGTGATTACATTTGAAGTTCTTGTCAATTTCGACTACCTTTGCGTTTTCTTAACTTTTTAGCGTAATATATAGTATATTGTGATTGTAAAATATTCTAGAATATAAAGGGCTTGACGTAATCAGTTTCTTCGGTCAATAATGTATTAAAATTAGCTCCCACAAGGTTCTCCTTATATTATAAGAAGTTAGAGAGTGCAGGCAGGTGTCTGGAAGTATCTTTATGTTAGTGTGCTCAAATCAATAAAGTTCAGCTGACTTTGAAATCTTGTTTTCTTCCTCCGTTTTTTTATTTCCCCCATCTCAGGTTTTAGAAGTATGTCCTCTCTATCGTTGTTTTCTTTTCGAATTCGTCCGTTATTCTTTACTTTTTTATTGAATATATTGACTTATGATTTTATTACTTTACACCTTATACACTTGTTTTGCATAAATTGCGAACATATATTTTAATCTACCTAGAGTTTGCCTTTTATCGGCATAAAAATATCTTAGCGTAAAAATAAATAATGACACAAAAGCATCGAATTGGGATGTCATGTTTGCTTCAATAAAATCTCTAGTAATATTGAAGCTGGCGTAAACAATTTCAACATTTCTAATTCAAAATACGTCAATGTGATTCAATTGAATAGAGTTAAAATCTAGAACCAGACCGGCGAAGGAAAAAGAAAACTCATCAGAGCATTTCTAAAGGGCCGATGCAACAGTTTTAAATTCGAAAGAATTTGCAGTTTATTTTTATTTTTTACAGTGTTTATCTTACCAAAAAGAACCCAGAAACCGCCTCATTTTTTTGAAATATCACGATCCCGCTGCGTAATAGCAAAGCAAAAAACGGGAATATTTCGCGATTTGCAGCCGCGGTGTGGTGGCCATGGTAACTAAGGCTTAACGCACACCTGGGTACAGTGTATTAAGTTGGCGAGATGTGCGGGTATCTGCTCAATCTAATGCTATATTTTGTAAAAATTGTCGTTTCGACACGAGTAAATGCGTCAACAACCTCGTTTCCTCGACAAATGTGTACCATATTCAGTTTTTGTGGCGGCATCAGCCCGAGGTGGAAGGAACTATTCCTCCCTCGGGCCTCACCCTGTTGCTACTACTACCTTGCGGAAAGGCAAGCGCACCTCCTCCCCCTCTCTCCCCTCTCCACTTCCCTCAGACCAACATTGAAGGCCTCCATGTGAATCGCAGCAAGTAGAGGCCGCACGATGCTGGATGCACTGAAAGAGAACCCAACCGGATTCTCCGCGTCCCCAGTGCACCCGGGAACACGTCACAGCTCACGTGAATCGGAAGACGGTGCAAGAGTTGAGAGTTGTTTGGAGGCGCGGGCGAAATTGGTTTTTCAGTTCTATAATCCAGACGTGACAGGGAACTACCACATTTATTTGACCGAAGTCCAGACACTGTTCCGCGGCCCCATTAAGTTTACGTTTGAGAAAATGTTAAAGCAGACCCCCTTCGAAAAAAAAAGAAGTAGACAAGTCTAATATTCATTTATGCGGATCCACCTCAAGAATTTTGAGTGCAAGATATCTTTTTTCTGGTCTAAGATTTTTGACTGTACGGACTACCATGAGTGATGTCATAAAAAAGGCAGATATGACAAAACATTTTGTTCTTGATGACCCCGGCTTTTTTTCTCTTGCATTTACTGTTTAATTTTGGGTTTTCTTACTCGCTGCGTTTGTTGCACGTCACTTTGTTTTCAGGAAAAACGGTGAGCATTGTAAAACACCGAAAAAGGTAACAGGGCCGTAGGACTGGATCTTACTACGTCACCCATTGGAGGCCACTGCGGGGCTGAGATTGGACATGAGTGCCGTATCAGAGCTCCTTCTGGGGCTGATACGGCACTCGTGCAAGAAGACGAGCCCCGGCCGAGAAATGACGCAGCACTCGGAATCAATATGCGCCCCACCACTATCTTCTGGTATCTGACGCACAAGGATCGAGCACTGCAGCTCTCTTACCTCGGGGGTGTTGACATTCGTCGCTTATTAAACGGACAGTAGGACCCTGCGCAAAGAAAATGCTACACCACAGGTATTTAACGGCCATTACGAAGTAGTTGCTGCACGCTAACTTTCCGCGTTCGTTCCGAATACGACGCTCGTCCCTTTAAAGCCGCACTCGTGCTCCTCCTACTATTATACATAGGGTGTTCTGTGTTTCGGATAAATCTGGAAAACTCCGAAAAACACCCGCCGGTAAAATATTTGGTCAATTCGGAATTATCCGATAAACTCCGAATGTTCATGTGCCAACCCCCCCATCTTCCCCCGCCAAAAAAAACAAATAAACAAAAAAACTCTTTTTTTTTTTTTTTAGCACAGAGTAAATATCTTTCAAATCTCGGAGGTCAGCGCTTTTGTCTCGTCAAGGTTGAATCAGGGCAACAGGTCATTGTACATTCGGGTCGCGACAAAAGCCACTCTTTTGGTTTCCAGTTTGAGCCATGCGATTTGTGATCTAGAGAAAGGAGAGGGCATGTTTCAGTGAAAGCTATGGACCATAGAGATTGTATAAAATAGGAAAGAGGGCCAGTTAGAACTTCTCTATTACATCCTTAACCACTCTACCTCGCGCGGCCGCGGGCTAGATTGATGGAATAGGATGGGATGACTACGAGCTTCCTATAGCGACTACCTCCGGGAGTTCATTGATTTTAAGGTATCGACGTTTATCGAAGCAACCCTTGTGTGCGACGTTTGTCGCGGGACAAATTAGTATTTCCAGTGGCAATAGAACCAACGCCAGATTCAACTGAAGACATTTTCATTGATACAAGCGCGTTTTATTTTTTATCTGGCATACGTTTACATCCGCTTATTATTTATTTATTTATTTATTTTAATAGGAAACACTGCGAAATTAAACTCCAAATTTCGGACAATTGGGAGTCAAACAAATATAAACCCCGATAAGCTTCGAATCTATCGCCAAAAAATAAACTCCGAAAAAAAAACCTCCGAATTTGACGAAAAATAAACTCCGAAAACACGGAACCCTAGTTATACAAAAGACACGCGTTGTTCGCTAAAGATAAGACGACGCAGTTATCTGCAGGCAGGTCTTGAAGGGCAACTCCACTCAAAAGTCGACCCTATAGAAATAGCTAATATCGTTTTAGGGGGTCAAAATACGGTCGTATCCAAAATATTACGTCAAAACGACGCCGGATTCCCGATTAAAACCAACATTAAAAATGTTCTACCAGCTGGGTTAGCAATCCGACAGCGGGTGGGCAACGCTGGCACCGGGTGAGCTAGTGAAGCAACACTGGGCAATTACGTGGCTTTGGTCCTATGCTCTCGTGCGGACTCCGCGGACGCTTCGTTTCTCGTGGCATTCTGCGATTCTGCTGACGGCAAGAGGTGCTTACCGCGTTCTCCTGTGCTCTCCTATATTTTTATTTGCGTCCTGGCAGTTCATTTAACTTCAGCATAGCTTCCGCGACCGCGCGCAAGAGAGCGAAGCTGTGCTGCTCGCTCACGCGCGTGTCGTGGGGATAATGAGATTCGCCGGACTCGTGTTGGGCAATGCCGAGCACTACGTGTAGTACTGTGGGTTGCACCAAACAATCCGGTGCGCAACCCGGAGCTGCGGTTCCACCAGTTCCCAAGAGACCGGAAGGGGCACAAGGTGTGGGTCGGTGCCGTTCGTCGGATAGGCTTCGGAAGACCGTGGACACCGAGCTCCAACTAAAAGCTCAGCTCCCAGCACTTTACGCCAGACAGTTACACACGGGAGCTGAGGCTGCTGACTGCTGCGGGTTTCTCCACGAAACACGCGTCTCTTGAAGAACGACATGGTGCCGTCGCTGTTCGCGTACCGTCCGCCGGCTGCTCCAGCACGAGCGGCCGGTCGCAGCAGGTCGCAGCCGATCTAACTAGGTGCACATAAAGGCACCTTAGCTTTAACAACTTAGACCGCTTGTGGATACTATCGGTCTTCCATTATTTTTTCTCTTTGTCTGCGAGCAAGAAACAAATACAGTCACGCTGAACCGGCAGTGACCGCGTCATATTATTTATAGCAGTCGGATTTCCTTTTCGGCCGGCAAAAAGACTTACTGCTAAATTACACAAGCATCAAGGAGAATGTAGGGAATGCTGTTCCACGCACCGCACGCGCACGCCTTCCCCGTATAAAAGATTCCAAGTAAATAACCAAGATAAAGCGTTGATGAACGCGCGTGCAAGATGCCATTTGTTTTAGGCTTTTGCTTTAGAACAGTTACCCCTGCAGACGCTAGCACGTGCGGCGCGTGGAGCACCATTCCCAGAGTTCTGCTTGATGCTTGGGTAATTTAGCAATAGGTCTATTTATAAGTATACACTAAAACTTAATGCGCAACTTACCTTCTGTTTTGCAACTCTACGTGCGACTGAGCCGGCCGTGTCGATGCGTCGGCTCAGGAGCGCGGGACAAGAACTACTTCATCCCGTCGACACGCAGCTGATCATCAGTGTTGCCAAGCTGCTCGAGCCGGTAGTTTTGGTTTCGCCTTGCCGCCGGAACGGAACTTGTACACTCGATATCTACAAAACTTTACACACTACCGAAAAACAAATTATATCTCGTGATTCAGAATCGCCGACTTCGACTAAACAGATCATAACTCAAAAATCGTAAAAATGGGGTGGAGTTGACCTTTCAACTCCGCTGATTTCTTCGTGGTCCCCGATTCGCCATAAAATTTGCTAGACACACCAACAAGCAGTTGAAAAAGTATCCAAAATATTAGGCCAATTTGTTTTTGTGAAGTTATTGACTTTACAATTTTGGTCCTCACAGTGTTTTTCAAACTGAAAGTCTTCATTGGCAACAACGAAAAAGTGATGCCAGTGGAGGGCAGGGGTTCACTCTTTGGACTGTAGAATTCGTTCCGAACTGATTTGAAGCAGTTTCATGGTGTCAAATGAATGCTTTGGAAGCTAGCTTCAGTAACAGCTCTCCAGCATGGAAGAAATCTTTGGCATATTCTATTTTTTACACTGCCTGCTCGACTGGCGAGCCTGCCTGCCACTGACGTCACGGCACTGAAAAATGCGGGTTTATTTTAATGTTGATTTTCGCATCATCTTCATTCGTCGATTTCACAATAACTGTTATGAATTTCGCTATACTAAATAGCACACGAAAAAGGGTAAAGACTGGGGATTCAGAAAATATAGTCAGTTGGGGCCAACGTTCTTAGATCTAGGTCAGTTGAGAAGCTTCGAAAAACGGCTGTCGCCTTTTGGCGGCGCGTCCGCTTGGTGGCGCTTGCTACACTATCAGCCCGCCCTATGGACAGACGCGGCGAAACCGGAGGAATGTCGGATACACATTAACTGAGGTGGTAAAAGATTTTATTGCGGTTTTCATAGTAAAAATGAGGCTTGCGCCATAGTTGACGCAAAAAGAGCGACGTTAAAATGATGTCTTCACCGTTGCCCGTGGAGGCGTTGACTCTGGTGGCGCTAGGTATGCTATCCGCCCTTATCTGCTCGTGTGCCGGCACAAAGAAGAACCGTTTTGGAACGCCGCTTTTCCGCGGAGCTTGTCAACTGATAGATTTAAAAACGTTGGTTGGGGCAGCTTAGAGCCACTAAATGAGCTGCGCTTAGAGTATCGGCACTCCGTTCCCCGACATTGTTGTGGGCGCCATTTTGGTACTTGCGCAGAGCAGACGCAACTGCCGATCGTCATGACTCAAAAGTGGCACGACTTCCTCAGCATTAGATTCGCTGTTAGGAAGCTCATGTAATATTGCTTTGCTTTGTCGCGAACTGTATAAACATTTGCGGAGGGCAAAAAAAAAAGTCAAATTTGGGGGTTTTACGTGCCAAACCAACGACGGGCATCTGGCACGCCCCAGCGAAGGACTGAGGATTAATTTGGACCACCTGGGGATCTTTTGACGTGCAACCGAAAGCTCGGTTCCACGGCGCCTCCTCCGCAATCAGCCTTCTCGTCAGATTGCGGGCACCTCGGCCGGAATACGAACCCGCCACATGGGGATCCGTATTGCGGAGGGCGGAAAAGCCTTTCCTGTGATTTTAGATAAAGCCTCAAATAACTGGCAACCACGATTTTAAGACATAATATGATCAAGTGTCGTTACTCTGAAGCGTAGCTTATTTAGTGGCACTTGGGTAGCTAAGGAAATCGCCGGAGTACCCCTTCAAGCATGTTTCCTTCGTGTATGCTTCGAACATTTCTGTAGGCAGTTTTTGCTGGGCCAGTGTGACCGTCATACCAGAAAGAGCCACAGACAGTGTCTGCAAGCTGTCTTTTGTAAGATGTACTAGAGGTGTAACGGCGGCTTTAGGCAGCTCTATTTAGACCATTGCAATGATCCCCTTCTGCACGCTGCCATTTTTGTTGACTGGATTGTGGAAGGCGTTCGAAGCACGCGCAGTGCCTGTCTTCTTCTGGAGCGTTGGAATAGCGCAGCATGGGCGGGTGCGTTGTCCCGAATAGACCTATTGCTGTCTTACCCAAGCATCAAGGAGAATGCAGGGATTGGTGTTCCACGCGCCGCACGTGCTGGCCTCCAGCAGTAGTAACTTTTCGAAAGCAAAAACCTAAAACAAATGGCGTCTTGCACGCGCGTTCGTCAATGCTTTCTTTTGGTTATTTACTTCGAATCTTTTATACAGGAGAGACGTGCGTGTGTGGCGCGTGGAACACCAATCCCTGCATTCTCTTTGATGCTTGGTTAAGACAGCAAATGGTCTATTACGATTCAGCCCGCGCGAGCACGTGCTCAAAATACGACGAATGAATGGATGCAGAATTCAATGCATAGGGATGAATAAAAAAAGAAAAATCGGACGGTTGCTTTCATGAAACAACTTGATGGTTTCGATCATAAAGTTGTTTCATGCAGACTAAACTTGATGGTTTCAAGGCTCGCCTTACTGTTATTGATTCCAATTTATCACAACTACCGGCTCTTGATAACAAGTTGCGGTGTCTTGAAGATAGAATTGTTGCTCTTGAGGTTGCCGTTGCCCAGCTGACAGATAAGAACGAAGACCTGGAAAATCAATCTCGTAGGAACAATCTGATTTTGTATGGGTTAGAGGAAGCTGATAATGAATCGCCCACGTCTCTACTTAACTGTGTCACCAATCTTTTGTCTTCCAAGCTTTCGGTTACCTGTGACGGGTTTGAACGCTGTCACCGTCTTGGTTCTAATATTGAGGGTAAAATTAGGCCTATTTTCTTACGGGTGGTTGACCACCGTGACAAAATTTTAATTCTTTAAAACGCACGAAAACTGAAGGGTACCCGTTTGTTCATTAACGAGGACTTCTCCCCACGTGTACGTAACATTCGTAGGCAGCTTTGGCATGGTACGGCCGAGTTCAGACGGAACGGTACAAAAGTTTTTCTACGTCATGACTATGCACTTGTAAATAATGTTCGGTACAAATGGGACGCGTCAAATAATTGCATTGTGAAATCTTCTACTCTAGTTACTTCTACGCCCGCTGAATGACATTCGCAGAATAAGCTGTTTTCCTTGTTAAATCTTAATGCCAGAAGCCTTTTCCCGAAGTCAATTGAATTTTCTTGCATTGCTTCTTCTCATTGCCCCCATGTCATATGTGTTACTGAAACCTGGTTGCACGACTCTATACTTGACTGTGAATTTACTCCTCCTAATTATGATGTGGTACGTTGTGATAGGTCGTCTGGAAGGGGTGGTGGCGTAGCATTATTTTTAGGTCTGGTGTCCGCTTCACTGTACTTCCTTCCTTAGCAAATACAGAGTCACTGTGGTGCAAGGTGCATGTCGATAAGTTTGTCATTGTTATTGGAGCTATTTACAGAGCTCCCGGTTCTTCCGCTCAAGTGCTTTTTGATATCCATGATTACATATTGAAACATAACCTTAGAAACTACAAACTCATCCTTACGGGAGATTTTAACTTGCCTGACATAGATTGGAGTACGTTAACAGTGGGCAGCCGTGACAAACAGCTGTGTAATGCTCTTGTTGATATCGCTATGTCGTTTGATCTCGATCAAGTGGTACATCAGTATACTAGGGATAATTCAATTCTTGATCTCGTTTTCCTTAGTCATAGCATTACTTTGTCTGGTTTTGAGTGTTCTGTAGTAAGGGGTCTATTCAGATCGCAGTGCTGTTTTTGTGACGCTTAATATTCGTGTACTGCATGCAAATCCCGAAATTGTCTCCTTTCTGGACTTTTCTAGAGCAGATGACGTGTCCATTCTTGATTTCCTTAGTTTTTATTTTGATGAATTTGTTGCCCTAAGTAATGACTGTGACGTTGATATGTTACTCAGAAAATTCTGCACGTTAGTCAGTGACTGCATTTCAAAGTTTGTTCCAGTCAAAATTAAAAAAAAAAGAATCTGACACATCCTTGGATAATTAGGGAAGTGTTACAATTATCTCGCCGCGTTAAGAGGAATAAGAAACTAAAGCATAGTGTTAACCCAGTGGACGTAGACCGTTTTGAATGTTTGAGGAAAACTCTTGAAGAAAAGATGGCTGCCGCAAAGGAGGTTTATTTTAATGTAACACTGACTCAATTTATGAAGTCAAATCCAGCGAAGTTTTGGAGGTCCATCCTACCCAGAGATGAAACACCCCGTAATTTTATTATTCAGGATAAATGTGTTAATGACCCTTCTGATATTTCGAATAGCTTTAATGAATATTTTACGTCTGTTTATACTCTGGATAACGGCTGCGAACCTAGTTTTTGTCCCACTATATCATGTCCACCGTTAACAGACATTCAGGTTAGTGACTCTGGTGTACTTAATTTGCTCCTGAACCTTGACTGTAAAAAGAGTTCAGGCCCGGATGATATTCCAAATTCTTTTCTGCATCGTTACTCCGTCTGGACATCGAGATATTTAACTATAATTTTCCAAAAGTCTCTTTCATCCGGAATTCTTCCTCGACTTTGGAAATCAGCAAGAATAGTTCCCATTTTCAAATCCGGTAATAAGCAGAGTCTTCTGAATTATAGACCAATTTCTCTTACATCCTCTTGCAGCAAACTCCGCGAACACATAGTGTGTAAGCATATCTCCAATTATCTTGAAAATAATTCTTTACTCTGCCCTCCCAAACAGGGTTTTCGTCGTCTTTTTTCAACCACTACGCAGCTTCTAGAATTTACTCATGACATTGCTTCATCATTAGATAAAAGAGGACAAGTTGCGCTATTTTTATTGACTATTCGAAGGCGTTTGATAAAGTCTCCCACCCCAAGCTTCTTTTAAAGTTAAAAGTCATTCTTAGAAACTCCCTTCTGCTTCACTGGATTTCAGATTATTTGAATTGCAGGTCGCACTTTGTTTCATTTGCGAATGCCTTCTCTTCGGAAGCTTCGGTTAGCTCAGGTGTACCGCAGGGTTCGGTGTTAGGGCCTCTTTTATTTATTTTATATATAAATGATGTCGTAGAAAACATACCCGTTAAAATTCGTCTTTATGCAGATGACTGCATTCTGTACAATGACATTTCGTCTCCTAATGATCAACTGTTACTTAACGAATCCTTTATCCGTTTTTTTTAATTGGAGCAAGAAATGGCAAATGGATATTAACTTTGATAAGACTGTGTTTATGAGATTTACGAATAAGAGAACCCCTTTAGTTTTTAGCTATGCCATCGATGATGTCATTTTAAATAAATTTACGGAGTTCAAATATTTAGGTGTTTTCTTCACGTCCAACCTCAAATGGGACAAGCACGTCAACTTTATTTGTTCTCGCGCCCTTAAAAGTTAGGTTACGTTAAACGTACTCTTAAATGCTCTACTAAAAAAGTTAAACTCTGTGCTTATAAGACCCTTGTTAGGCCCATCTTGGAGTATGGATCTGTTGTTTGGGATCCTTATTTTAAGAAAGACATTAATCTCATTGAATCTATCCAGGCCAAGGCTGTAAGGTTTATTTTGAATAGTTATGACCGTAATTTTTCGCCCTCCTCGGCTGTTTCATCTCTGGGGTTGGAGCTTTTGTCTCGAAGGCGAACAGTTGATAGAATTAAAATGTTGCACAGAATTGTTAATGAGGACTGTGGAATAGTGCGAAGTAAATATATTTCATTATCTACTAGTTCACGCACCAGACGATCTCATTCATTAAATATTGTTCCTTTTCAGTCTCATACTAACTGCTTTAAATATTCGTTTTTTCCACATAGTATTGAAATTTGGAATACTGTAAAACCCTTTAATTTCGCGGCCCTTATTTTTCGCGAATCGGTCACAAAGGACAAAATCGCGGCCACTAAATTTCAGTGAATTCCAGATACCTGCATTGAAATTCTTAAAGATCGAAATTTTCGCGTGCCCTTAAATTTCGCGAATTTTTCAATTCGCGAAATTCGCGAAAATTAAGGGCTTGCGAACATTAAGGGTTTTACAGTAATCTTGATGGGGAAATACGTACTCTTCCCTATGGTGATTTTGTTAGCGCGGTTCTGCCTATTCTTTTCAGTAACGCATGACGTCATCGTTTACTTTTTTGTTATGTTCAAGGGCATGTTGTGTTGTTTGAATGTTAATTTGTTTCTGTATTTTCAACTCCTGCAATGACCTCACAGAGGTCGCAGTATGTGTAAATAAATAAAAATAAATAAAATAATTTTAGCAGTGTTTCTAATAGCAACAGCCTTGCCTAATGTACAATATATTGTGGTGGGGGATAGGTGGCCGAGTCGGCTAGCGCACACCAGCTCGGAGTACGTGGAGCGAAAGCTCGCGCTGCAGAACCCAGGGATCCTGGGTTCGATCCCCACCCCTGCCCGTTTCGATCTGGATGAGCATCGTAGCCGCGTGCGGTCGTTTATTACTACTGCGTGGTGGACGTTAAAGACCCCAGGTTAGCGGTTGTAGTGCACTGGCTGAATTTCTCATCTCCAGCTGGGAGACTATAGTCGGTGACAGGTCAAGAACGAAGTGGAAGCTCCTCCCACTTCTTTCCACTTTAGTAGTGCGAACGATGGAGCGGAGGCGACTTCCTCTCCACCGTTCGCTCTTCTAACGTGCAAAGAGGTGGGAGGAGCTTCCACTTCGTTCTTGACCTGTCACCGACTATAGTCGCCCGTTGTGGCAGACCAAATTCTAGGCTGTATAAATATACACACAACCCAAAATATATTATGGTTATGACTTTGAATGATAATAATGCTAAAAAAAAGATCACAATCCGTGTCATAAAACGGCCTCGTCGCAACCGGATGCACGTACCTACCGCCCAAAGGATTGACAAAAAGAAAAAAAGAAACCAAGAAAATATTTGTATTTCCTTAGGCGTTAGATAACCTCTGATTATCTACACCTTCCTAACGTCTTCTCTTCCTTCGCTGTCTTTAAATACCATACTAAACCGTTCTCGCCGTCAGAAACTGCAGGATGATGCTCATTTCAAAAGAGTAGCAAGTGTTTCGCGGTCCCCTCTCATTTTCAAAAGAATTTGCGCCACCTGACGGAAAGATGGGCTGGGGGTTCCAAGGATGAAACAATGAGCGCCGCCGGAAAGGAGAGGCAAGAAGCTTATTTAAGCGAACTTGGGAGCTAGAGATAAGCCACATTGTGCACAAAGGGGACGCTAGAGGGAGTTCAGTCAAGGTCGGTGCAGCTCAGTAAATGCCGATAGGATCTTGCTTCCTTGCTCAAGAGAGCACCCACGCTTGCTTTAGCAAGACTTCATAATCATATCAATACTGGATACTAAACAAACTATTGTTTGTAAATGATGATGTTTTTTTGCTACGAATACAAAACTTTGAAATAACCGGCGCCACCTAGAGAAAAAATGGGTTCGAGGATTTCTAGGATAAAACAATGAGCGCTGTGAGGTATTAGAGCGCAGAAGCTTCTTTGAACAAACTCGGGGACAAGAGATAAGTCACAATAGACACAAGAGGTACGTTGGTCGGAGATCAACCTATAGAGGACACTGCAGTTCAGTGGAAATCGGTAGGATTTAACTTCTCTGCTCGAGGAAGCGGCCACGCTTGCCTGAGCACGACTTTGTAATCCTACCAAATCATCTTGAGCCGCCATTTGCGAAATAACTGGCGTCGTTTGTAGGAAAGCTGGTTTCGATAATTCTAGGATAGGACAATGTACGCCACGATCGGCAAGAGAGATAAGAAGCTTGTTTAAAAGCTAGTTTGAACGAACTTGAGTGCAAATGATAAGCCACATTGGGCACAAAAAGATACAATAGAAAAGCTCAGTCTGGGTTTAAAAAGCCAATTCAGAGCTTCTTTTTTCTTCTATTCTTGCGCAACGTTGTTTGCGGCAAAGCGAAATCAATGGATTTATTACGGTCGATAGATTTTCATGTCCCATGTCGGGTCAGTATCACTCTTGTATGTCGTCTATGTCCGCCTTAATGAGAATGTGGAGTGGTTATAACAATGCACATAGGGATAACCTTGATAGTTTTACCGGCTTTCACGATTTTAATCTACATACGCGTAAATGGGTGTTATTTTTTTGAGTATGCCAAAGGCATGTCTCGTATCTCTCTTAGTTTTCTATCTTTGGTCGGTTCTTGTTTGAGTTTCGATACTGGCTTTCGTGCTCGAAGTGAGAGTAGTTCGCACCCCACAGGAGACCGAGACGGTTGTTTGTGGGTACAGTCAAAAATAAAGGATCATTGAAAGACAACATGAGCGATACTCGGAGACAACCTTTCTTGGCGATGCAGTGGAAGGTACCGGCACGCGCTTACTCTCCCATTTTGAGCGCTGATTAAAGTTGTGCGCGGGCGCTCCTCCTCTCCTCGGAAATGCCAAGAAAAGTTGTCCCCGAGTATAGCTTCCTCGGTTGAGGGAGTGCCCGCGCTTGCTTGAGCACGCACTCACGCGTATCCATACCAATACTTTCTAAACCAGCGTTCTTTTTTTTTTTTTTAATGGCAGATTGATGATTACAGCTCTTCACTTTCGGAAGGGTTGGCGCCCCCTGCTGGAGGCTTGGTTCGAGAATTGTTTGCTAGGAAACCCTAGGGAACGAAGGGTGCTCTAAGGAAGGGGAGGGGAGAATCTTCTCTGTGCGAACTTGGAGTTTAAAGACAAGCCACAATGGGCACAAAAATGAGGCTTCGGGAGGCTCGGTTAATGTCACCTTAGTTCATCGGTGCCAATATAACCAAGCTTCGGCGCCTCGAAGGAATCTTCGCGCTCGCTCGTGCCACTTTCACGTAACTTCATACGAAAAAAAACCTTTCAAACCAGGAATCCGGAAAATGGCGGATTTGTCTTTGATGTCCTTAAAACGCTTATTGAGAGCGTCGTTTATTGCCTCATCGTTACCGATTGCATTCGGTGCGTCCGTCGAACTTCCACGTCGAAGGGAACGTGCCGCTTGGGGTCACGCCGGCATACGTTCATTAATCGAAGGCCATCCGGTTTGTGAGCACTCTATGCCGATGGGGGCTAGGCTGTTAGCTTAATTAACTTCGGTGTCCGTTTCTGCGATTGTTTGTGATTTTTGGGTAGAGAACAAGAAGGAAAGCTGACCCCGCCCTCCCTCTCCAGCTGCCCGCTCCGCTCCTCTGCCCAACTCAAACAAAAGTGTGCTGGAGGTTTGGATAGTGTTGACACGGGCGATCGGGATAGAGTGCTAGCCGGAAGCGAAACTGCAGTGTCATCGCGTTTAAGCTCTCCCTCTTGCCCCTTTTCCCGCGCATGTTTGCAGCAGTTGGTGGGAGGGAGCAAAGAAGACGGGCTCACAATGTGAGGCGGCTCAAATAGTGACTCAGCGTTTTGTCGTCGAGATGCTGGAAAGGCAGCCGAGGTTCTTTCGATCACACAGAGAGAATAGGTGTTCCGACAAAAATGAAAAAAAAATAAAATAAAAATAATCGTTGCTTTGAGGGTGGAAGACAGGAAGTGCAAACAGACGGGAAGCAAGCGGAGAGCGCTGACGCGGAAGTGAAACAGGACGACATGGACAGAAATGTGCTTTCTGCGATAAAAGTGGTTGGCGAGTTTTTTTGTTTCTTTCGTTTTTTTTTGTTTTTTTTTGTTTGAGGGTGTTCTCTTTCTGTCAACTCTAAAATATATTTACTCAGCCCAGCTCTCAAATGATTTCCGAGAGAAATCACCACTTCGCGTATTCTTGTCCTCACCACACCGCCTGTTAGAAACCTCCTCTGCCTCCTCCTTCTCCTTTTAGCACTACTACTACTACTACTACTACTACTGCTACTACCACTACTACCACTACTACTACTACTACCACTACTACTACCACTACCGCTGCTACCATAGGCGGAAAGTTTTGAATTTCCGCGGGGCAGGGAGAAAAGAGGAGGGTCCGCTGCTTAACAAGTCCCGAACACCCCCCCCCCCCCCCCCACGCCTCTTCCCCGCGGGAAAGACGCATTACCAAGTTACAAATGCGATTTCGTCTAGTAATTAATTATTCGAAATAAATCATTTGCCAGTGTAACATGGTAATGGAAAGTCGAGCTCTGGATATAGGAGCAGCCAAATAAATATACGAGTATGCTTAATTTAGTTTCGCCATCTTCTCGGTTTTGATATATGCAAACTACTCCGTCCTAGTACTAAAGTAGCAGTTACTATCGTTTTTGTTGGTGATATTGCTGCAACTGTATCAACATGCGAGGTTCCACCTCACTCCTTCGTCTCTCGAATGTCGAAGCTGAAGGGGAGGATGGTAGTGAGAGTATAGAAGACAGGAAGACAGAAAAAGATATAAACAAGGATTGTTTAAACAAAACAAAAACAAAAATAACACGAGGCTTGTTTGATGCCGGTTTGGCCATCCCCTAACAAAAACGAAAAGAAAATACTTCCCTTCTTGCCCTCTTCCACAAAAAAATTTACGGTTTTTTTTTGGTCGCAAAAATAAACTGCATTAACAAACGCTCATTTTCAGCACAAACTGTCTCCCTTGAGGTCTGAACCAGATGCCAAAAGTTTAAAAACTGACCATTATCTTAATCAATAGTTATAAGTAATTTTGTGAAATTTTCAATGGGAAAATGGGGCCCATTTTTGCCCGTTTTAGCAAACTGGCGCCATAGAGCTCCGTATGTTTTGAGAGGTCCGTCGGCCGCCATTTTCCCATTGAAAAGTTTAGAAAATTGCTTATAACTTTTGAATAAGATAACAGTTGGTGCTGTAACTTCGACATCTAGTTCGGACCTTTAGCGCTACAATTTGGACGGGGAATGAGAGTTCGGAGATGCATAGTTTATTTTTGCTGTAAATTTTCTTTTGGGGCACCCTGTACTTGCTTTCCGGAGGAGCTCCCGGGGAAAGTGTGTATGTGTGTGTGCGAGTGGGGGGGGGGGCCTCAGCCCCCACCCTCGCTTTTTGGGAAGTTTCGGGGGAAGAGGGGCAGATCGGTCCCCCCCCCCAGCCCCCTCTCTTCCACCCGTATTAGGCGCATATGACTACTACTACTGCTGACATTGATAGCACTAATAATATTAATATAGATTTACATTCTTTGAGGATCCCTTTTGCCCAGGGGGAAATTAGATGATTTTTTTTTGTAATAAACTCACTTTGCTAGACTAGTTTTTTTCTAATTTATTGCTTATAATTAAGCACGGAAAAAATTTTGTTAGTCGTGGACACACTCAATACGTACTTATTGGCTGCTGTTTTTTGAAGATGAAATATAATGTTTCTGCTCGCGGCGCATAACTGTCATTACTACTATATGCTTCAAATGGCACAACAAACAACTTACTTATGCAGTCTGAGGCACTGCTTAATGTGTTAAATCAATAGATAGTTGAAAAAAATACGTCATGTATAACATGGTTCTAGCATAGCACGCTTCCTAAGAGGCTGAGTCTTGATGCGGGATTATTTGTGTATTTAGTTCCTACTCTCAGTCATTTACAGGCCAAAACAGGAGTGAATAGAAGTAAAAAAAATATTAATTGTCAAATAAACACAGTCAGACGTAAACACAGCCGAGGCAATGTTCTTTTACAATTATCGATGCGCTTGGGCTATTGCAAACATTTTCAACCAGTCTGTTCTAGTCGGATATGAATCTAAAAGAAGGAGAATTTTAAACGATCCGAAGAGTACGTGTGACGATTGATATGACCGTTTTGATTTTTTTTATTACGTGCGATTAATAAATTTGTATATTTTTTGTTTTTTTCAACATTGTTCAAGATTATTGCAGATAAATATGTAGCTCGATTCATTTTTATGCATGCTTCTCTTGGATAAGAACCGACATTGTTTTCAAAATACTCGTACCACTCGCGATATGGTCTCGCGTGTATATTGATTGTCCTTCGGTGTGCTCGGAACATCAATTGTTGATCTTGTTTAAGTGATTCCGCCAACGAGGAGGTAAGCCGTTTTTAATGACGAGCTTCGCCGTTTTTTTGAACTAAACACACTCCCGGAATAGCTAGACTTTCACTTCCCTTCATGCTATTTGTCATCTCTAAATTCGCAAGTGGTGTTGGGAAAACGGCACATAAATGTTATGACAAAACCAACGTTCAAATTTTCCCGCGCCTTTCCAGTGGTGTGATGTCACACGTTGTACAACTTAAAAGTCGATCATGTTGTTTAAAAAACAAGAAAACACAAAAAAACACAAAAAACAGTTTTTTGCTCTTTTTTGTTTTGCTGGCGTGGAATTCCTTTCTTTTATTTTACACCATCAAACTTCTTGTAACATGTCGGGAATATGGTGTAAAGACTCTAAATACAACATTTCACGTCACGAACTTTTGTGCTGCCAGTAGAGCCTTTCAACTTCTCAGACCAAATCTGAAACAATTCAATAGCTTCGAGATAAAAAAAGTTATTGTGACTTGCAATATGGGTCACAAGTTCAGATGAGTCAATTCATATGTTGAACATAAATGCGTTGAACAGTCAACACATTGATGTGTTGAACGGAAATGAACACATTCGAGCCAAACCAGTGACTATAAAAATTTCGCCAAAATGAGAAAGAGACGTTTATTTTTTTTTTTTTGCCACAGAATATTGTGCTCATCCCAAAGTGTTAACGCTCGCCTTCTTACTGACCAAACGGACTAAATTATGCTTAAGGATTAGAGTTTTATTTGCACCACCGAGTATCCCGCATGCCGACGTTTCGGAGGGTGCATCGGACTCGATAAACGGGGATGTCGAAATATCTAGCCCTTCCAACCGAGTCACCACATCTTTATTCCTGTCACGCATTAAAAAAAAAAAAAAAATATGACGTTTGGAGATTTTTTTTAAATCTTGTTGAAGTGAAACGAACCATTAAGTTTTTCTTTTGCTTTATTAGAGGGATTGTCCGGTGATATACGGAAGTTACTAAGATTTTTGCGCTGGTCACGTAGAGAGGGCCTAAATATAGTGACATGTGATATTTATTTCAATAAAAGACGGCCCAATATTACGGTGGTATGTGTGTTCTTCTTGTTCCGTGTCTCCGGTTTTATTATGTTGCTTATTATTCACCAGCTCGCCTATGGCCTAACTCTTCTTTCACGCTCCAATATTAGTTAAATCAGTTATGAAGATCAATACGAAACTTCACGCCAAATTTCGCGAGTATGCATGGCTGGTCGTGTGGTGACGTCACATCAGGCATAGTGACGTCAGAGTCGCGGGCGGTGACTTATTTCCGGTTTTGATGAACACGATGATCTTTGTAGTACGGTGCGTACAAAGAACATCGTCGAAGAGTCGAGCTTCCGTCAATACCATAAATCTTGTCTTTCTTGGAACTAAGGTATTTTCTTGATACAGCAGTCAAAAGCTGAGGTGGCTCTCTTTGTCCGATGTTACGTCAGAGATTCCGCTGTTGCCAACGAAAACGCCGCGTGTTTTGCGGGTGCAACCTGAGCAGTTAAGCTCTGCTTAAAATTGAATTACCTGTGCGGCGGAGGATTAGAAATTGGGATATTGTACGGATGATGTTTCTAAAGGCAATGGCAATATAATTTAATTGCTTTCTGAGTGACAACATTTTACCGGACAATCCCTTCAACTTATATTTGGTTCTGTGGTGGTTCCAGACGAAACTTTGCTCGTCAAAGGTTGTTTCTCCTCTATGGAACTCCTTGTGAGGGGAAGCCGCTACAAGAATCTGCAGGGTGACCCGCAGTATATTTACACCGTAGCCTCCTCTATAGTGACAAAGCCTAGCAGATCACCACGAGACTCGGCTGCCGAAAGTGAAAAGGTAGAGCGGCAGACAAGAGTCATGTAACGGGCGCCCCGCTGCGGCGAGACGCCGAAACACACTTGTCCCGAGTGATGGAATGTCCGCTCGTGCTCCTCGCGTTCCTCGCGCTACCGCTTCTTTTCTCGTCAGGTTTGAAAGCAATGTTTCGGTCTTCGGCGCTTCGAAAGCTGTGCGCTGACTACAGGCTCCCCGAAAAATGCTCTGTGCTACCAGATCCTCGCGCTCCAAATCTGCGACCGGGCACTCTATGGCTCCATCGCCGAACTGCCAGACTTTGTGAGTATAAAGGAGGCTATATTTAGTTCTTTGATGGTTCCAGTCTCCAGACGAAACTTTACTCGTCAAAGGTTGTTTCCCCTCAATGGGACGTTTTGTGAGGGAAAGCCGCTACAAGAATCTGCAGGGTGACCTGCAATATATTTAACGGGGGTTTTCGTTACGTCTTATTTAAGGTTGGTTTTTCATTCGAAGTAAGAAATTCTTTTTCAGTAAATTGCATATGCGAATACTCATTTCTTCAGGTTAGGAGCTTAATAATTAATTTGAGAACAACTCTAAATGAAGCTTTTGCCCCATGAAGAAGGTTTCTCCTTGAGAACTTGTGTCAGGAGGCAAAACCAACTCCAGAGGTCTGGGGCCCTAATCTGGACACTTGACGAAAAAGTCGGCGAGAAATTTGGCGGCTATGATTGGCCGGCGCCAAGGTCAGGTGCGGCGTTGGCCAATCACGGCCGCCAGATTTCTCACCGACTTCTTCGCCAGGTTCTAGATTAGGACCCCTGCAGGGTAGTTCGCGAATTGGGATTCAGGCTGCATTCTTATTTCATCTTGTCGCTTTCTTTGAGAAGTCAGAAACACTATATCTGAAAATTTGGCCAAACCTATAATATTACCTGAACGAAAAAAAAGAAACGCGTGCAGAAGAAATAATCCCGCGGTTATATGAGATTCTTTTCTTCTTAGCACTTATGACGCGTGTGACTTTAGTTGTTTTTTCTGTTTTTGTAAGGTTTTTATTTTCAAGTTGTCGTTTCTTTTGCTTAAACCCTGATAATTTGTTAATAAAAACAATTTAGTTCGCTAGGGAAAGGGCAGTCATATACGCCCCCCAAAGACGTAACTCAGTGTTAAGTGAAACGACGAGAAAATATATATAGAGAAGCGAAATGCCACAATGTCCAGTAAAATCTCGAATGATATCATAGATTTTTTTTGACGCCGGTTAAACTCACTTTATATCATACATTAAAAAAAGTAGTCGTTGTAAATTATTGGTGCCTTCAGCGTTACGGCACGCACTTCGAACACTTTAATGGCGCCTGTTTAATAGTGCTAGCATTTCCATAGAACAAGCATCGAGTGTGGGAGCGATTAAAACTACGTGCGTAAGTATTCAAGTAGTGCTTTCAACAGTTTGTTAAATATATTTTGGTACTATTGTATATTCATTGTCATTACCCAATCTTTAACGGTAAATTGATGAAATGAAAGAACGAATCTTGCTTAGCGTATGGTCGTATATTTTTTTAATTTCAGCTTGTTTAGACATTACATAATATCTGCGGCACCAAGAAAAAAAAAACAGGATGGTCTGACAAGGCCTCGGTGCCGCTAAGTAATTGGAATACCACACTATTTTATAGGAACTCAATAGACAGGCGAGCAGAATGAAGCTTTAAACCCCATGGACACTGAAAGCTTTAATAGAGTTACGGCGGGGCTTATGACGTCCAAACTTTTGGATTCGTGGTTTGTTTTTCGGCTTTCTGATTGGCTAATCACTCAATCCGATCAGCTCACGGGCGAAAATGGAATGCTCGTACCATGTCCTGTGCTTGCGAAGCTGTCCGCGAGTGTAGTGGTAGAGACACAGACGGACAAAAAATCGGTTTTCTGCAAGAACAATAATCCTCTTTTGTGATTTTCAAAATTTCTCAGTAGTGGCAAAAAGAGGGTGAAAGAGTGAAAGCGAAGAAGGTGAGGCTCTGCCACTCCGACGACTCCAACTCTACCACTCACCGACAACCTAAGTAAAGCAGTGCGTGGCGTGTCGGGAGAATTTCATTACCGCTCCACAGCCGATGAGATTTCCGCACCGGGCAACGTCGAGTATCACAAGACACGCCCTACATTTCTTAAATTGTCGGTGTCAATATACAGCCTGTAAGCTAACGCTTTTTAAGGCCATATGGACGGCACGCAAAAATTGGTTTCTCGATGTATCGCGCTGCGATTTAATACAAAGGTGCAAGCTTTTGGTGGTAGTTCGAGGAGAAAAAAACTTGTTTTATGCAACTTTCGCCGCCACTTCGCAGACGATGCACGTGCAGAGAAAAGTGCTGCCGACAGATGGCGTCCGCCACGTTGAGGGAGCGCCGGCCGATTCGGGTTATGATAGCAGACGATCTTGCAAAAGAGTCCGAATCGGTCGGCGCTCCCTCGACGCGGCGTACGCCATCTATCAATTGCCATTCGTTCCACGCGTGCGTTGCCTTCGAAATGACAGCGTAGATTTCCCTAAAGTTTTTTTTTTGAACGAGGTAAGTTTAATTTTTGATACTTTTTTCTTTACGGTAAACTTCCACCACCTGCTCGCACCTCTGTAGTAACTTGCAGCGCGATACATTGAGATACCGATTTTTTTTTGCGGGCCATCTGCACTTCTTTAGAAGTGTTAGTTTACGTGCTGTAAGTTATCTTACAGCTTAAAGAAACGAAAAGCGTGACTCATTTTGTCGACGCATCTTGGTTTGGAATTGCTCCTTGTGAATTAATCTCGGGTAACGCCGCAACCTTATCAGTCACGGAGCAGCAACAAGAGGCACGGGACTCGCTACAATCCCGCGGTTTCTTGAGCTAATGGCGACTATAAATACCGCCATGCTCGCGACATCCTCCTCACCTTCAACGAAACGTAAGCGCGCCTTGCCCGACGTCATAACTATGCGACGTACTGATTGGTCGACCGCGTCCGGCGAAGGACGACGCGGCACTAGCGCCCCCTCGCTGTTCCGGCATCGTGCAATTAAGCTGACGTTGGGAGCGTCGAAGAATCTACGTGTCGAGAAGGCTAGAATCACCAACAGAAGGGCATGGAGGGAGGGCCTTCAGTTGCTCCGCCTGCAGCGCGAGCTTCCTACCTTCGACCACGGCCTCCTTTATACTCACAAAGCCTGGTAGTTCGACGACGGAGCCACAGAGTGCCCGGTCGCAGATTTGGAGTGCGAAGGATCTGGTAGCACAGAGCATCAAAGAGCCATTTCTCGGGGAACCTGGTACGTCAGGCGCACAGCTTTTGCAGCGGCGAGGACCCGAAACACACTCGTTCGCTCGGGACAAGTGTGTTTCCGCTTCTCGCCACAGCGGGGCGCCAGTCACGTGGCTCTCCTCTCATCCGTCGTCTGCCGCTCCACCTTTTCCATTTCGGCGGCCGCTTCTCGTGGCGATCTGCCAGGCTTTGTCAGTATGTAGGAGGCTACTTCCCGACGTGTTTTGGCCGCACGTGCACGATCGAGGATCACGTGACACCGAACCGAAGGAAGCTCGCGCTTGTGGAGGGACAACCGAAGAACTTTCCCTGCGGTTCATATTTTGTCAGCGACTAGGGTCATTATCATCATCGTTCCACGTCAACGAACTTGTAAAATAAAGTCTGGTTCACACGCTAGCGACAGCTTACGACCGGAGAGGCTAAAGGCCCGTTTCACACACTTGCGACTTCTTAAGGACTGGATAGGCTAAGAACGAGTTTTTAAGCCTTTACCGAGAACTTAATACCGGCTCCGCAACAGCGTAGCCGGTCGTATACGCCGTCGCAGGAGGCTTAAAAAACCGGTCGCGTCGAAGGGGGTCGTTATAACCAAACGCAGGTGTATGAACGGGCCTTAAAAAGCGATATTTGAGCCTCTTGCGTTTGGTTACGCGAGGCTGCGCGTTTGAAAGCAGTCACAAGATGCTTAAAAACGGCTTTCAAGCCGCTCCGGTCGTAAGCAGTTGTCTGTGTGTGCGAACCCGCATTAAGGCAAAACGCTGTGTCTTGTACCTTTTTGTTTGTGCGCTTTTTTTTGTAAACTTGTTTTCTTGTTTTTTTTGTGTGTTTTGGTGTAGAAGGATAACGACACACTGGCTTTGCTACAACGTCGATATTAAAGCATTCGGAAATAATGATTCGAGAGCCTATATCCATTAGAATGTAGGCTGTTCCAATAAATATAGCCGAATCCTTGGATATAGTCAATTACGATAAAACCTTATTTAATAAAAAAGACCCGCATGCTACTTAAAGGACCATTTATCTAGAGAACAAAGGGATATCGACATTTCGATTTTTGTTTTGCCCTCCTGGAACGTCTGAGCTCTTTCTTTAAAAAAAACGATTAATTAATAGTTAGGGCCTCAAAGAGGTTTCCGCTAGGCTTGCGGATAATTTTATCTACACTTTTGAGAAGAACACCGAATCAAAGTTTGAGATTGGAGACCAGTGTAAATAATCGTAGGTGATACGTGTGCTCCCATTGCCGTTGATAAGGTCAACCATAAAACAGACCCAGTGATTATATTACCTTTGTCGATGCACCTGAAAGGCCCGTCCACACATTAGCGTTTTCTCGGAACCGAGTTCTTGTAATCTCTTACAACCAGAGAAAACACCGTGACACGCTGGCACCATCTGTGGGGTGACCCTAGAACTGCATTACATGCAAAATCAGATGTACATACTATTTACAAGAAACAGCCATTCTTAACGTTGTAAAATGTTTTCTCAGCAATAAAAAAAAAGAGAAAAAGAATGATACGCGAAAAAAATGGCTATACGGAAACTGAAAGTGTTCCTCGATTACCCGATAGATGGCGCCAGTTCGAGATGTGTCGATACGAAATTTAGAAAGCGGACTAGAAAAATTAGATCAAATATATGAGCAATAACAGGCAGACGGATGAGAAAATAAAGGTTAAGAATAGAGTTAGAGAAACTGAGAGGGAAATAGGGGAAGCAGGCGTTCAGAATAAATCGGCCTTGGAAATTTACTGATCGTTTGCCCATCTTCGACAATTCTAGGGGGAGCTCCTTGTTGTTCGAGGCGAGGGTGGGAGTGCTGCGGACTAAAACATATAGAGCTAGATATCAGGAAGTAGATACGGTGTGTGGAACTTGTGGATAGGAGGAGAAGTAAGCGTAATGCAGTTATCGACCTCTAATGAGGGCTGAAACAGATGATAATTGGCGTATTGATGTGCTCGTTAAATATACAGACATGAACTACATTTAAGCATGCAGCCGTGAGACAGGAAAATACAATTCTGAGTGTTTTTGTTTTTAGCTGGACATTTAATTCATGAATGAAACTTCGTGTCGCCAAGGCCGGAGACAACAACACGTCTTGGGACCTGTTGTTGCCCTGTACCTTTATTTCCGTCGTCTCCGGTTTTTAAGCGTGTGTAACTTAAAACAGCTAGCCTGTTTATGAACATCATCTTGATCAATATACTTCGAAAACAAGTCCGGTAGTTTCAGGCACCTGAATGTCTCGTTCTGTTTTTACTTGGATGGGATTAAAAAAGGAGACATTTAAACAAACTTTACAAAATGTAAAAAAAAAAAACAAAAAAAACAGTGCGAGTGTTGAACAGTTGTGACTAGTCATCGACGACTTAAATGGGCACCCTAGTGGGTTCTGAGATCGTTCATTTATTGTCATAACTCAATCTACGGGCTCTAAGCATCCTAAAAAAAAACCGAAATTACATTCAAGAGCGGCAGATTTCCCAAATAAAAATCCAATCAAAGTTCGTGCCGTGCCCCTTTTTCTGCGCCATGGCACGTCTTTGATTAAGTTTTTAATAGTGAAATCGGCCGCCCTTGAATGTAATTTAGGCTTTTTTTGGAGATGCTTGGAGCCCGTAGATAGAGTTATGACAATAAAAAGACGGTCTCGGGATTCACTCGAGTGCCCCTTGAAGAAACGCAGGGTGCTGCTTATTGTATTCACATTTCTTTTAATTTATTCTTCGGCGTTTTTGTAGGTTAATACTGCGATCTCATTGGCCACTGAGCAAGAGTTTAACGTTTGGGGACTCGCCAAACCCTGCCCTCCTAAATAACTTCAGAAGTAAATATGAAAATATAAAAATGAATTGAATAACTGGTTTTTACTTCTTTTTAACTTGCGGGCCTAACTTTATTAAGTACCTCTTCCCATTAGATGGACGGATGGATGTACTCTAACCGCTGTACCCTTTATCTCGGGTGGCAGAGAGGCCAAGAACAATCATTGTTGGCAGACGTTTCAAAGGTAACCTGTTAACAACGTGTTTGTGACCAGCCGATATTGCGGAAGGTTGCTCGATCGCACCAACAAAAGCTAAACATTTGTTGTTGACGAACGAAATGTTGGTGGATTGTTGGGATGGTGGGTCGAGCTGTGGACGCCATCTTTCAGGTCGTCGTTTTCAGCGTACATTCAGAACTAGCTAACGTTGTCGAAAGGTCATTCACCACGCAATCGTGGCACTGGTGGCTCGAACCAGGTTCCAAAGTTTTAGAATGAACCGTTATATTATTAAAAAAGTAGGCGATTTTTGAAAGTTTTCGCAAGAAAATGGCGGCCGACGAAGCCCTCCGATAGATGGAGCTGTACGGGTTCAGTTACCAAAACCGGGCACGTCAACTTGGTACATAGTGGATTCTGAAAATTTCCAATTTAAATTTAAAAAATTCTTATAAATGTTGCATGAGATAATGGTTTATTCAGAAACTCTGGGCATCTGATTCGGATCGCTAGCGATTTATTTGGACGGAAGCTGGGCGTTCTGCAATGCATCGTTTAATTTCGCCGTAAAAAAAAAAATCGTTGTAAATTGTTTTTTGGGACACGCTGTAAGTACGTTGAAACCGCATGAACGCAAATTCCACCCAATCAACATATATGTTCGTCGCAGACGATGATTGGGAAATAGTTATGTGCATGCGCTGGGAACCACCACCTCAGATGTGGCGTCCTGTGAATATTTCCTATTCGCGACTACAGCAACCTATTGGCGAGGAGCTGGAACTATAGGGGGCGCAGATTCATTATCATCATCATCAACACCAACAATCGCTGTGTGGCGAACAACTCCGACGCTAGCATTCGGCCAGCGTACGCCGCATAGTTTCTGCGCTCGCTGCATGTTGGTTTGTAGCGATATGGTACGCACTTGCTGCGCACTGCAGTGCTTGAAGTATGTTTTAGAACCCGGTATATGCAGCGCGGAGAACTACAGTCCTTACGCGACGATGTGAACACTGGAGAGTTTTAGAAAGGCGTTTTTTTCTTCACATCCGATACCGTACGATGGATTTTACGGTACGAATTGCGTATGTGCTACCGCAGAAGACTCGCACATGCGCAGTTCGTAACCGGAAGGCCCCTCGTATCGTTTCGGATATCCAAGTTTGAATCTAAGCCTATTTAAAAAATTATAAATTTGTGAATTTAAGTATAGTTTATATAAAAGAGACAACACTGTAAACATAAGAAGAAAAGCTTAAAAGTAAAAATATTCAACGTCATTAAAAATATTTATTTTTATTTTTTCCAGTTTTTTCTTATATGGAAAGCTTTTATGTGCTTTTATAAATGCAATACACTTTATTTTACATATATGTGTGTCGTCATATTAAGCAGTACGTTTGAAAAGAAGACATCTTGTAACTCCATTCTACGACGCATATCGCTGTGATTTCGTTTTTCACCTAAATATTAGTTATTAATGTAACGTGATTATAGCTCTTATTGATACTCGAGTCTACACACGGTTCGGCAAAACTTATACATCGATAATATTTATAAAATATTATGGCAAGATGTTCTTGCGCGCGGTCAGTTTGCTTACTTAGTAAACTACAGAAATCTAAACTGCCTTAAATAATGTTTAGGCGTTGTCCAATGGGATTAGCAAACATATATAGGACGTTTTAAAAGTTGTTCGTGAGTTAATAGAGCACTTTCAGTGAAAAACATTTCAAAGCGACGGCCCGCCAAGCACGTCAATAAGCGTGCATGAATTTTTCTCTATTTCTTCAAACAACTTCCCTTACACGATATCTAAGCTAGGCTTGCTTAAAGCTCACAATCTCCGTCTTTTCTATTCGCACCTTTACGTTCCAAATCTCGTAGAAGGATATGAGGTGAAACTAACAGTTCTGATAGCATCGCGCCGCTTCGGCGCTTGCTTTCGCTTTCCTGCAATGTGCACGACTTTGTGCGCGTCTTATAAACGTTGCCGTCAACAAAAAACGGACGGAACAAAAAATAAAATAAAAAAAAGTGCTGTATTGCAAGACTAGCTAACTCTCCCAGGTATTATTTCTTGCCCGGAACAATAGATTCGGGAACGCGCTGCCTCCGAAGAAAACAGACGAAGCTACATAAAAGAAATTTAAAAAATGAACACGGCGTTTGATACGCTTGACGTACAATAGTTCCGAGACGCTCTGGTTCGGAGAAACGAATACTGCCTGCCTCGAAGGAAGCCGCACTAAAAGAGACACAGAAAAGGAGAAAATAGTACTAAACGCCAGCTCGACTGGCCAGGAATAGACATAACCGTAGCCTGCTCTATACTCACAAAGCCTGGCAGTTCGACGACGGAGCCATAGAGTGCCCGGTCGCAGATTTGGAGCGCGAGGATCTGGTAGCACAGAGCATCAAAGAGCCATTTCTTGGGGAGTCTGGTATTCAGCGCGCACAGCTTTTGCAGCGGCGAGAGCCCGAAACACACTTGTTCGCTCGGGAGAAGTGTGTTTCGGCGTCTCGCCGCAGCGGGGCGCCAGTCACGCGGCTCTTTTCTCATCCGTTGTCTGCCGCTCCACCTTTTTCATTTCGGAGGCCGCTTCTCGTGGCAATCTGCCAGGTGTTTTCAGTATATAGGAGGTTATGTCACAACAAAAGCCTCAAAACTGCAAAAAAAAACAAAAAAAAGCAAAGAAAAAGTGCAGGTTGCGCCGGTTTTTGCCAATTATGCGACCGGGACGCAGAGAGCTTGCCTCGGAACTCTCGTTGCCCTTTTCGAATCCCATCCTCGTCACCATTTTGTATTTTGGTTTTGTGTCCGTGTTCTGTGAAAAGTGCGTGTCTTTGGGTGGCGAATAGGTAGAAAGAGACTAAGCTATTACCCTAGTTTCATTGCTGAATGTCTATTCCTTCGTGACAATAATAAGACCCTTATGAATGCCCCACTCTCTATATACATCTTTTTAAATTAAACGAATAAAAAGAGAATGAAACACTGTAACATTTGAACATAGATACATACTAGATACCAATTTACACTAAGTGTATAAAAGTGACACACATTAGACAACGAGACGACATTAAATATGAGACATGTCATAGATCACGACTTCACGAACCTTTGCATATCTAAAAATAATCAACTTGCATTACGTAAACACATATAAATGATCCAAAATCATAAATATATCGGAAGATCCCACCAGATTTGCGTTTTGCATCAAACTGTCACAACGCATGAAGCAATATTGCCCGACGTTGACGAATCACCTGTTTTCCTCACCTTCTCGTTCGTTTTTCAAGCTCCTTCAACAAAGGACGTTCGAGACACGTTTAAAATGCTAAAACAACAACAACAACAACAACAACAACAACAACAACAACAACAACAACAACAACAACAACAACAACAACAACAACAACAACAACAACAACAACAACAACAACAACAACGATGACAACAACAACAGCGAAGATTCCTTTGGGAGATATTCGAATACACAAATATTCGAAAAGCAAAAAGTAAAAAAAAATTCCAATGATGGAGTGAATCTTACCTCTTAGGTGCCGAGTATCCGCGCATGCGTGTCGTCAAGGTGAATGCGAGCGACGAGCTGTCGACAACTTGGGAAGGAGAGATGCGTTCTAAGACCTCTCGGAGTGTTCCTCCGTGTCGCTTCGAGAAACGAACTCCGTGTTTTCCCCGCGTGAATTATAGAGACAGTCGGCCAAGGACCTCTTTTCGCGTAGAGCGGCGGGCGATATTTCGAGATGCCGGTGAACGAGGGCGAGCCGTCGCAAGACCCGGGATGAAATATGTACGGAACTTTGCATGGACAGAAAGCGCCGAAGGTTTCTCAAAAACTCGCGGACCCCAAGTTTCTCCGCAACATCTTAAATGACGCGCGGCATTTCTTTTTTCCCTCAGCGTCTCTGTACGATTTGAAAGGGTGGTGTGTGGCTGTGGAAGCGAAATCACGGCAATCGAACAGGGGTGGTTGTCACTGCGGTTCCCGAAAAGCGTGTTCCACTGGGGTGCCAGATTTTCCGGTGTTTACCTAAAGTAAAAATTATTCGACTGTTTTTCGGTGGGTATTTATTTTCCGAGAATCGGGGACATTTCGGAATGAAGAAATGAAACCTTGAGACAAGGAAACAAAGAGGGACAAACACACCACCGTCTCAAATGTTGAGACGGTGGTGTGCATGTCCCTCTTTGTTTCCTTGTCTCAAGGTTTTATTTCTTAATTATGATTGTTCACCAGCTCGCCTGCGTTTTGACTTTTATTTCAGCATTTCGAAACTCGGATTCGTAATGTCGCAGCGCTTGCCAACGACGGAGGACGAATCCGAACACGAGTCGAAGTACGAGTATCCTTTAACGACATAATCGGGAAACTTTTGCTTGTTTTTATCAGGCAACCTTTCTGGTTCGAGTGACGAACATAAATTTAAGTGTCATAAGCATAATGTTTTCGCAAAACGAAAGCAAAAAGGCAAGTTGCTCTTGCTTCTTTTGCAAGGTTAAACCGATGACAACCGCCAGCTTCGTTTCATTTTAATTGCAACTGCAGTCGGCGATATAGACCAACTCAACTCGCTGACGTCACACCACTGCGGTGGCGCTGCTGTCGGTATTGCGCGTGCGCACACGCTTCACTCGTCCCGAATTCGGTTTCTGCGCACGCGCAGTGCCCACACCTGGTGTGGGCTAAGCCAGTCAAGAAGCCTGAAAAGTGCAGCGTCACGGCACTCATCGCCTTTGTGCATCCGTCGTTCCCGACTCGGAGCTGTGCCCCGACTAAAACCAAGCACGCGCAGTTAATGCGCCACGATCCTGCGCTTTTTTTTCTCCGCGCGCGATCGATGAAGCCGGTGATTGCATACCCAGAATGGCGACGAGAGCCGTGATGATGCACTTTTGGCACTGATTGAATGGCTCCGTTAGAGTCCTTGATACTTTTTTTCGCGAGTGACGACAGCCGATACAAACGTCATAGCACATTCCGTTGGAACAAAATGGCGTCATTCAGTTGAGTCTTCTGCTGTGCGCCGCCATTCGCTTCCTAAAAACTGCACCGTCACCCAGTCAGCGTTTCAAGGAATGTCGCTACTCGTGGGAAGCTCTTATTCTAGGAACTTTAGGGCCTATTAAACTCACCTGATACTCCTTTTGACAAGTAACGACAACCGATGCAAACGACAAAGCACATTCCGCTGAAACAAAATGGCGTCATTCAGTTGAGTCTTCTGCTGTGCGCCGCCATCCGCTCTCTAAAAACTGCACCGTCACGCAGTTGGCGTTTCAAGAAAGGTCGCTACTCGTAGGAAGCTCTTCTTTTAGGAACTTTAGGCTTCCACAAATTGTAGGGCCGGCTGCGGTCCAACTACTATTGAAACGGAGCATAGACCATTTTTCGTTTTACAAACATGAACTGCCGTTTGCGTCCCAAGCGACTTCCGGTCGCACCGTCTCTGAAGCCTATGGAGCTTGCTTATGTCACCAGTGCTCGAAAGCATAAATTCTACATGGACAACAAAGTTGGAGATTTTAACGAGGGCCTTTGACTGCACAATATTGAATTTTGGAGGAGACAAGTGCGTCCACAAGAAAACTCGAAACATATGAACGGATCTCGCACTCCTTCGTTCTTTTGGCGTTCACCTGGAGAATTTATGGTTAAACGTTTCATCTACATATCAAGTAGCGGTGTTAAGGTGGCCTTTGTTCATTCTTTTTACAAACCGGAAGTTATCTACAATGTCAAAGACTGGAGCACCACCTTGTGGCGTTTGCTATAAAAAAGTGTATATAGTTTCGAGCACTGGCGTCTAGCCCTGACCTGAATAGAGCGAAGGAATTATGGCACCTCGTGATGACCGACTAACCGAGGAAACTTTCCTGGTACCGTCCTCCAAGGTGTGCTTCGTTTGCTGTTTTCATTCTTCCTCCCTTCTCATAGCGTGATTGTACTACTACCATTAAAATTCCTAACATAAACTAATGTTACGTCAAATAAGTAAATAAATTAAAAACTGAAAAGGCTCGATTGTAGGTGAGATTAAGCGCCCAACGAAGGCCTAAGAAGGGAGGTGGGATACTGAGTTTGGCGAATACGTGCTCAGTGCAAGCACGCAAAATGCTTCTTAGTATTTTTGTAAACGTATTTTTGACTCTCGCCATGCGCTGAGCTCGCTCCGAGAATTACGGTGATTGGTCCTGACAAGTCTTTTGCGGGAAACTAGACGCTTTATATTTCTTAGATCACACAAATACGCTTCTGAGATTTAACAGCATCCAAAACGACGCTAAAAAAAAATCGCAAATGTTTAAAAAAAATAACAGAAAAAGTTTAGAATGAAAGAAAAAGAAACAAAAAAACAAATCTGAGACTAATATTTGTATTGCTTCTTATATTCGTTTTGAAGCTAGAGAACCATAAGTTAGTCGTCCCTAACGGGTGTCTGTAGTGTCACCGCTGTAGACACAAAAATTCGCTAGAGCACTACGAACCTCTGCGCGTCTGTCCCCTTTTCCACGTGCTCGAAGGTTGCAAGAACGCGTCCACACGAACATTCACCAGCTAGCTTGATGCAGATCGCTAGCCGGAAGTGGAGCGGCGTTTCGTGAAAGTACCGGATACCGCGAATGCAGAGGGGCGTCCCCGTAGCGGCAACAAAAATACATCAAGGGAGCCGCTGGGGAATGCTTAAGGGTTGTCGCAAACCCTGTTGTTTAGTCGCAGAAGCGACGGGAAAAAACGCAAGGGGCCGCTGCAGTCGCGGCGTCCCCATCGCCGTGTATAGAGAGAGCCTGGTCAATCAGAAGAGTCGGCGGAAGCTGGGGTGGAGCGGCGAAAGCGGCGGCGCCGCCAGCGCCGCATATTCCCCCGTGATTAAATTGCGAAGTAAAAGTGCGCTGGGATGACCTTGAAGGATTCGCGTAGCACGGCGACAGGTATGTTTTGTTTCTGGATGAGGCTGGAAGTACATGAATGTGGAATTGTAAGAGATTGGTGGAAAAGGAGAGTTTCAAGGTGCTGAGTGCGTTTACTGAGCCAGGAAAAGTGATATTGACGAGACATTTTTTTTAAACATAAGTCCTAACTGTAAATGTGCGGTGCGAGTTCGGGGTTCGGGTCAGAACTCCCACGGATCCGAATCCAAAGTTTTTACTGCCCACTCCATCGTGGCCGCGGTCGCGAGTACGATCAAAAGAAAGTTTAGAGTGCGTTCTATATGCGGCGTGACGACCACGTCACGTGCATTGCTTTTCAGTTACGAAGAGTCACAACGTTCGACTCTAGAGCGTTGAAATGAAATACTTGAATACATCCTTACCTAAAAATTGTGATTGGAGGGTATTTGTTAAGCTCGTTGCCTCCGCTAGGGAATATTTGTGGCTAGTGGTTGGTCACAAGAGCTGTCAATTATGGCGCCCAAGGTCTCTGAAACAATTTCGGCCAACGACGTGCCCTTATTTTCGCCCTATTCTTACCAATGAATGACCAAACTCCCTGCATAAACTGCTCTGGACGTCAGAATCCATGGCAACCGGTGTTTCCGTTGACTAGCCAACTTCTCAGTGGGCCACATGAGGACAGGCGTCGGCTCTGTCCCCCACCGCTACTCTGGCGCCACTAGGACCGCGACAGTACGCAAGGTTCCCGATTTGAGAAATTTGGGGAACGAGGATACGAATAAAGCTTATTCACGAACGAACACGAACGGAACGCTAAAACGGTAAGAGCACAAAAGTTGGAGACGGGTTCCAGGAACTTACAAAACAGAGTACATTGTACCGCACACATTTCTTTTTTTTTTGTAATTAGGCCGTGATATTACCCGATTAAAAATATTAAAATAATTATTTTGCATGTCCGATACAACATAAGCTGCGGCCCTGTGCGATCGCCAGATGACATGCCGTTTAATCGGTTTCTTCGTGCTCATTTGTCTTTATATATATATATGAAGTTTCCTTGAATGTTTATGAAGAAATCGGCATTGTCTGTGAAGTGCCGGCTACTCAGTTGCACCGCTCACAATGAAGAGTTGAAGAGGATTGAACAAATCAACAGACCCGACATGTTTTAGAAGATAATGTTAAGGCTGGGCCAGATGGCAAAAACTGAAGCAGAAAAACAAGCTATCAAAGCCTAACTTCTGTTGCAACGCAAGATCTACAAAAGAAGATCCGGCTCCAGCATGCGCTCTTTGCATTGCGTCGTGCTTTGCGTCCCCGTAGGCCGAAGTGTTATGGCACAGCCTCCTTTATACTCGCAAAGCCTGGCAGTTCGACGACGGGGTCGTAGAGTGCCCGGTCGCGGATTCAGAGCACGAGGATCTGGTAGCACAGAGCATCAGAGAGCCATTTCTTCGGGGAACCTAAAGCCCCTTCATGTTTCAAAAGTAGCGCAAGATGCGTCGGTGCACGAGGTACGTGCAACGTGCAGCTCCTTGGGAAGATCATGGCGGCTCAGCACAGCACTGAGCTAGACTTCAGACGCCATGTTCTTCCCAGAAGTGGCGCGCGGCACGTGTCTCGAGCATTTCCAAAACAATGAATGGCGCCACTTTTCCCAGGATAGAGGGGCTTTAGGGGAACCTGGACGTCAGCACAGAGCTTCTGCAGCGGCGAGGACCCAAAACACACTTGTTCGCTCGGGAGAAGTGGGTTTCGGCGTCTCGCCGCAGCGGGCGCCACTCGCGTAGCTCTCCTCTCCCATCCGTTGTCTACCGCTCCACCTTTTCCCCTTCGGCGACCGTTTCTCGTGGCAATCTGCCATGCTTTGGCAGTATATAGGAGGCTATGCTTATGGCAAGTAGAAGGCTCGCCCTGAAGGCAAAGCTTCCAATGCAGATCTTATATTTTTTTAAAGACCATACCGCTGATTTTGTACGCCGTCTGCGCTTGTGGCCGAGTGGCGAAGCGCGCCACACTTTTTGCATCGGTCTTTCGGAAGTTTCTGGTCATACAACATGCTTTTCATACTTTCCGTTTCTACAAGACGATAAAACATCATATATAGTTTTCCAGTTAATTATTTTTACTCATCATTCCCACATTGGCGTGCTCAACCATATGGTTCGACACACCATCGAGTTGTCGAGGCTATAGATTAGATAACGTTTCCTTCGAAGCAGCTGTATTTCGCAGTGTCGTCTATTCGTGGCGCTCAGCAGTGGTGGTGCCACGGCGTGAGAGTCGCGCTTCCAAGTTTCTGCATTATCGTCTTCACAATAAGAATGCCTGCTTCTTCATTGCTGACATCAAATAGTGATATCCAAGTTATCGTCGGTGAGGAAATGCAGGGCGTAGATTAGTATAATTATATTCTAGCGCCGTAATCTGATTGGCTGATGAACGATATTTAGAAGCTTGAAACTCACCACACCCTGCTGTTTTTAAGGTGACAATGACAAATTTCCACTCGTGTTAGACGTAATTATAATTACTTACGCGTCAAAGACCTAACCTCGCACTTCTGTTCTACGAGTACTATGGTGGCTATAACGAGTACTATACAAACGGCAGCCATTTTGATAGGCGACAATATAATAGATCATGAAAGTTGCGAATTCTGACTTATGTGTAAAAGTAACGTTTTGAAAAAGAACTTTCTTTTTCTTTTTTTGGTTCTGAGAAAAAGGCGCTTCAAATGACGGGTCCCCGCAGCATGCGAGCATCCTTTCAATGCCGGCGACGTTAGTGGTAGGCAACGAACCGATGGCCTCCGTGAGTGTGGCCAGACGAGATTCCAAAAGAGTTTTATTTCATCGTAGTGAACAGATTCTTCGCCCTTCCCCCGACGCCAAAGTAGGAACCAAACTGTTCCAAACGGCAAAAAGGGCTGCGCCCGTCAAGTCCCCCCCCCCCCCCCCCCCGTCCCGTCCACTTCTTCGCTGCGCCCGAAATCGAACATCGATTGCTGGAGCGGTCGCCCGCTCCCGCCATTTTTACTTATAATTTTGTCTTCTTTCCCGCGTTTTCTCGTTTCATGGAAGAAAATTCAGTTGGTGTTTGCTTGAATGTAAATGTGAAGATGGTCACATATCGATTTTTTTTTCTTTTTCTTTTTGTAGTCCCCTACTGCGGCCGCGTTCCTCGGATTCCGCGGCATCTCGTTTACTGCCACGAGATCTGTTTCGCGCATGCGCTGTGGGACGCCGTTTCGTAATATGTTGCGAGGGTGGGAGGAGGCGATGTGCAGCGCCCGCTCTAGGTTCTTCGACCTTATTTGGCGTGGCACAAGCGAGGCCCGGGGATGGGGCTGTGAGGCACCGACGGCCGCGCTGCTTACAGGGACGCTCAAGTAAATCTCTGGTTTGCAGTCGACGTCTGATATGTGTACGTTGCGTCCTATCAAAACGCACTAATGAGTTACGCTTTCAAGCATATACCATCTGGGAGACAAGTCGTGCGTATAACGTTGGTTTCTGCTGCCGGAGAACCTTCCGGCGCCACAACGCGCATCGTGGGGTCCCTTTTAGAGCGGAGCTCTTAGGCGCCCGTTTCGGGCTTGAGCGGCGTCGCCGTCGCCGTCGCCGTCACTGTCGGCGTAACCGCGCGGTGCATTACGGGTAAATTTCCCTCTAAAGTTAGCGGAAATATTTCCCGCTAAATAGAGCGCAAAATTTTCTCGCTATATTTAGCGGGGAAATTTTTCCGCTAAATTTAGCGGGGAAAACGTTCCGCTAAATTTAGCGGGAACATTTCCCCGCTAAATTTAGCAAAAAAATTTTCCTTAAAGAGGCCCTGCATTCATATTTAAGCGTCTACCTTTTTTTGTGGTTTCCACGTCCCTCAGGGTTCGGGCAAGCCAGCGGGCACAGAGAGAGAAACTAAATATCAGTGCTTGATATTTTAACCGGACGACGCGGAAACCTCTTCCCACCTACGGGGGCGACCCAAGGTGCCGAAAGCGCGCGAAATGTGACGTCTTTGGTCCTGGGTTTACTACTGGTCAGAGCCGCTAAAAGCTTCTTTTTAGTCGAAATACAAAATATAAGTGGCGCGAACCGTTTCAATTATTTATAAAAGTAGTTTTTGTTCAGTATTTTAGATCAGAAAAAACAAAACAAATGCAGTTTATAAAGAACGGAAACAAGAAATGACCCGTCGACATACCCGTCACCAAGCGGTGGAAAAGGCGGCGCATACTAGAAAGGGTATAGTGGGATCAGGCGCCGACGCCGAAAGGACCCGGATGTACGCGGCAGCGCTGCAGTCGTGCGGACTCCAGGACCCGGCCGGTTCCGAGCGCTCCTGGTGGCCTTCGGCGAGAAGGTTTCGCTTGCGGTTTTGCCGTTTGGCGGTATGTAAGCGCAAAGTGGCTCCCGTTTTGAACTGATCTTTACCGCGTGTTTGCTGTCGTTTGTGGCCGATGAAGTGTCATGCCGAATTGGTGTTTAGCCAGGGTGTCGAACCGAACCCGAACCCGAACCGAAAACCGGATCAAAACCGTTATTTTCGACCGAACCGGAACAAAACCGAAACCGAAATCGAACGCTTCATATTGAACCCGAACCGGAACGAAACCATAATTTGATGTGGCGGTTACCGGTTCAACGAAAACAGTTCAGGGCCAATTGTGTCAATAATTGGTCTAAATGTGAAAAGTTGCTGGCGTATATTTTTCTTATGTTGCCAAGACTAATCCTACATACTGTGAGATATCTTTACATTTCGTTTTTATTGCATACGTAATAACAAATACATCATCGTCTGGAGAGCTTCAACTTTTCTTTGTTTCTTGGATTGACCCTGGCGGCGCGGTTGCGGACGGCGGCGATTTCGAAGCACCGCTCGAAATGTCCAAGTGTCGGAGCGGATTGCGCCACTCTAGGCACTGGAGGCTTACGCGTCAGCGAATGTTTGACCTCCAGATGGACCGCACTTGCATTCAATGAGCCATTTAGCCAACCGAGCACCGAGAGCGCACCATGTGACCTTCCGTTTCAGTGCAGCGACACCAGCAAGTACCTCGCTGCATCGGCAGTATAGTTTTTAGGGTCGCGTGTAATGCATTTCAATGGAAAATCATTTTTTCTTCAACGTGCTCAAAATGTTACCTTACAAAAAAATGCTACCTTACAAAAAAAAATTTTACCTTACAAAAAAAAAATGGTTGGAGGCAACGTTAGTCGGCGGTGATTCGCCGACTAACGAGAGAAGAAAATGTGTCTGTTTATTTTTTCTTTGTAGGTTTGTCAGACTAGCAAGGCCAGCATGTCGCCTGTTCAACCATTTTCTCCTTTTTTGTTTCAAGACCTCTTTCATCGTCTTCAACTGAGCATTCGAGAAACGTCGTTCGCTGGGGGGGGGGGGGCATTACCGGAACTTTGTTCGGTGGCTGACAGGTACAAAGGGCCCAATCTGAATCCCTCAGACCGGGTCATTTGCACAGAGCGTTGTTGGCGATAAGAAGTCAAAGTGACTAGAGAAAGCATCGCCACGAGATCTTTAGAACAGCGTTTCTCCGCCGGAACCCGAAGCGCTGTCAAGATGTAGTCACATTTCATTCTACATACGTGCTCACGTTCCCGGTCATTGACACATTGGCCAGTCTGGCCGATGTATTCACGGCCACAGCTTAACGGGATCCGACAAACTATCCCAACTGCGCACTCGACGTCCCTGTTTCTGTGTTTTACGGCACATTTGTTTCCTCTCGTTCCCCTGTCAGCCACTCTGGGGCATAGCTGTGACATCTTACTGGGTCCCGAAAGCAGGTAGCATGTATAAAACAAAACACGTGTGTGCAGAGCAAAACAAACCAAAACATATGAAGGCAAGCAATCTAGCTAGAGACCTTTTTACTGCTTACAAATTCACAGCCCAGCGTGTGATCATCACAGCCCAGCACGTGCGTGTCCGTCGCTTCGGAAAGCGAGCAAAGCACGCGCTATAAGCCCGAACACTAGAGATGGCACCGGGCACAAGTTCTTTTTTGGAAAGGTCTATGAGACCCATCCTGAAAATAGCTCCTCTTCTGGCAGAGTTTGAAATACTGCACAGCTGCGTGTGCAAAAACACCATAAAAATGGGAAGCCGATCGCTTGTATATAGTTCACTTAAGAACAGTAATATACAAGTAATAGCCTTGCTACATTAATGGTGTCTTTTGCGTACCTCACTGTGCTGGGGATTTTTCATATCTGCCTGAAGAGTAAGTAGTACTGGGATGGGTTAGGATGGGTCTATTGCAAGTATTTCGTGCTCAGAAAAGGCTGCAGGAAGTGCTCGGTCAATGTTCAAAGATCGAGTTAGGAACCGGTTCGAACTGGTTCGCACTTACGAAAACCGGTAACCGGAGTTATATTATGTGCACTACCCTAAACCGGAACCGAGACCGGAACAAAATACAATGCTACTGAACCCGAACCCGAACCGAACCGAAATAATGACCGGTTCGACACCCTGGTTTAATCGCGCAGCAAATGCAATACGAGCCGCCCTGGCTGCCCGCTTCATACAGCCTATCAAGAACATGCTTTTGTGGCGCCCTCTCGAGCCGTCGACACGGAGTGAGGCAGCCATGAGCGCTCGCTCAGCTCAGTACCCCTCCTCAAGTTCACGGCCACTCAGGCAACCGAGGACGTCATGAAGGAGGTTATTTTTTGCTTGTTCTTGTAATGTTAATTTCCCTATAACTTTTAAAATAAAGCGAAATTCGAGAAAAGAAAAGTTTCATTAAGTTACTACGTTCAATGCGCTCAGGTTCGGTGCAAATTAAAAACCAGTAAAAAGTCCTTGCAGGGCCCCTTTAAATGGGATGCGAGCACAAGAGGAGGAGGGGCATAACCTTCTCTCCGTACCTTCCCTTACCTCCTCCTGAAGAGCTGTGCTCTGATTCGGCGTTACAGGGGATTGTAAACGTCTTTCATTTTTTAAGACGGAATGAGTTTGTGGGCTGGATTTCCATCGAAAAGCGTCGCGGACAAGCGTAACGAAACGCCATTACACTCAGGCCAAGAAAACATAAACCATACCCTGGCAGATCGCCACGAGAAGCGGCCGCCGAAATGGAAAAGGTGGAGCGGCAGACAACGGATGAGAGAAGAGCCACGTGACTGGCGCCCCGCCGCGGCGAGAACCCGAAACACACTTCTCCCGAGCGAACAAGTGTGTTTCGGGTCCTCGCCGCTGAAAAAGCTGCGCGCTGATGTTCAAACCAGGTGCCCCGAGAAATGGCTCTTTGATGCTCTGTGCTGCCAGATCCTCCCGCTCCAAATCGGCGATCGGGCACTTTATGGCTTCGTCGTCGAACTGCCAGGCTTTGTGAGTATAGAGGAGGCTATGACTATGCCTAGGCTATAGGATTCGAGATAGAAGCATAGAAAGCGCATAAAAGTACACTAGATCGTAATTATTATAATTATTAATTAATAGCGAGATGTACCAAGCGGCACAGCGGGAAGGGGACCCCCGACCGAGCGATCTGCAATTCAACACCTTCGCTCGGTGCCGCGAGTAGGATGCGATTGGGAGCGCAAGTAGCTGGACTAAGTATGACTCCAAGGAGCCTGCGGTAGTAGGTGACTGTCGGCACGCGCAGCTGGGTCATGATTGAACAAGCGTATTTCCCTACGTGGTCTCAGGACGTCACGGCTCTCGAATAAATGTAAACTTGTTTAGAACGTTCTGGTACACCCGGGGAGTACACGAATACGTCGTACGTATCCAAAACCGCGAAAAGTATTCCGTATAACGAGGCATATCACAATTCATTCATTAGTTTGCTTTATTTTCAGTGCTACAGAAACAACTATACGCATTTTAAGTGGTGCACTACGTCAAAATAACAAAAATTCACATCTTAAAAACAAATATTCAAGCGTTAGAATGAAAGGAAGGTGTCAATGCATTTTCTAAATGTATGTCCGCATCCAGAAAAAAATAATATCTAATTTATCTAGGGTTGATTCGAATTTGTTAAATATAGTTGCACGGTAGCGTGATCAATGTTGGGAAAAACAAAAGGATAAAACAATGAGCGTACAGGTATAGACCTTTGAGGAGCACGTGAATATACACAGTTCAGCAGCGCTGTGCGATCAACAACAAGATCATGAAATCACGCATCATCCGTCCATAACACAAAGAGTGTAAGGCAATCAGTTCCGGAGGAGGTAAGGCCTGTTCACATATTCAACGCAGCGCCGAATAGGATCTGAAAAAGACGCCGATACGGCACCGAGTTATCGGTTTACCAGCAATGCATCGTCGCTGTATCGCCGCTCACCACTGTGGAACAGCACGACGGTGAGAAATCACGTGCACTACCATCGAACCACATCAGCGATAAGTCACGCGCAATTCGAAGCTGCATCAGCGCCATTTCCCAGCGCCAACTCGGCGCTGCGCTGTATGCGCAAAGTGACCTTTCGTCTTCTATGCAGCGGTGTTTCATCACGTAGTGCACGCAGCATACATTCTCCGCTGCCCGAGCTTATAGATGCGTTAGAATATTTTATCGCAGTGTTTATCGGCGGTTTTGTTTTGTTTATAAATTATAAGTCACGTACCAACTCGGCTGTAGCAACACTACCGAAGAAGAGAGCCGTAGTGCTAGATTTTCCGTGTCTCCTATCGGAGTGGAACTCGTGGCGATGAATGGACGCAAGTGGTGGGTCAGCATTCGGTTGAAACTCTTGCTCGTACTGATTGATCACGAGCCGCGGTCGAACAATGACACAGCACTTGTGTCTGATTGGTGCACCCCGTTGACCCACAGTAGGTGACGTCAAAAATGAACCACTACGGCTTTCTATATACACGTGGTGCTTGCTGTAGGGAGTCGCCGTAAGGGAGCAGACGAAAGCTAGGCCCTATCTCTACCTCTCTCGCTCTTTCTAGTGTCACGTGTTGGATGCTGCGGTAGAAAAGAAGAGTATGCGCCATGAAGGTAGGAAGCAGCCGTTGGCCCGGAATCGGCTCTACCTTTCGTCTAATGCCGTCTTTTGGTTTTCTTTTTTTGTCATCGTTGAGGGGTGTTATTCCAAACCGGAAGTCACCTCCGGTGGCGACACGTCGCCTCCGGAAGCTTCCTACTTCCATGGTATGCACCAACTCAAGCCTCTGACGTCAGTACGCTTCGGTGCTGCCGCTGTCGGCACTGCGCAAGTGCAGACGATCCTTCTCACGCGAATATGGTTCCTGCTTACGCGCAATGCCCTCACCTCGTGTGGGCAAAGGCGCGGTTGTTTGTAAACAGCGCTTCCGTGTATACAGGACGTTCCCATGATTCATCGCGCGCTTCGCGCGTAGCCTTATGGAATTTTCGCAATTGGCCCTTTGCGCGCACTCATGAACATTGAGTTAGCGTGCGACCTAACATACGGTTTCTAAATTGAGCAGAAAAAATCATAAAAGATAAAAATAAAGACAAGATAAAAGCGAAACTAAAAAGGAAAAAAAAAACACTTCAAAGAATCTAAACCTCTTTGTATCTTCAGCAAAACATACAATGCTCACGAGGCGTATATGGGGCGTCGTCGTAAATGAAAATCGTTCCGCTTCTTTTCTTCCCACTCGGCGCAGTATTTACAGCGCGCGGTCGGGCGGCGCTGGCAAAAAAGGCCGAAATCTGAGCCGGCAGACGGCAAATGATGTTTACATTTGCGCCACCACAACCCGTCTCTCAATTTCCGTCTTTCTTCCTTATTATATTTTTTCGTTATTTTTGTTTTTTATTACTCCAATTCCGGTTTCCTTTTCCCCCTTTTTCTTCCTTCTTCTTTCAAAGCTTGATTTTTGATGGTAGCAGTGTCCAGACTGTTCGATAAAGGGAGTCACCGTCATCGAGCGATAAGCAGAGCTTCTTCTTTCTCCTCCATGACGATAATTTTAGTTCCAAAGTCTTTCTTTTCTTTAGTTTTCCTTTTCTTTTCTCGAGTAAATTTGTCATTTTTGGTGCTGTTTTTGCGCTACTTTTAGCTCTTTTTTTTTCTTTCTTAACGTCCTTTGGTGGCGCCCATTTTATTTTTTCTTCTTCTTCCTTCCTCCTTTCAAGAGTGTTCCGGCCCTGGATCTGAAAGCCCCCTCCTTGAAATCAATCTTCTCGGGCTGAGAGGGATGATCTAATATTTCTTTTCTTGGTCCCTGCCTCGAGGCATTTCTATGGGGCTTCGCTATACCCACTCATTCTACGTCTTCTTGTTTGTTCCTAAGTTTGTTGTCGGTTTGTTTGTTGTCGGTTTGTTTGGCGTCCCCTCCGGACGCTAGGCGGCGCTGTAATCGGAATAAAACGGAATATCGGCCGTGGTTTAACCATTTGGAATACACGAAAATTTGCGGGAACGAGAAACACATGCAGAGAACCAACGGAACATTCGTCGTCTATACAGCCGCCAAACAAGTAGTAAAGTTGTGCGCTAAATACTCAGTCTTGTGTGCTAAATACCTCAATCTGCCAAACAAGCCACGCTCGAAACCACGGTGGAAGAAACACATTTAGGTGATGACTCTCTGTCCGACGCGGCGACCACTTTATGTTCGGGGCACCGAGCGCTTCACAAGCACGGGGATAGATGGCGCCCAAGTATCGGGTCCCTCCCAAACCGACAGCTCCGGTTGTTTCTCCCAGCGGTGGTCCCGCATTCCCTCGCTCACCCTTCCTTGTTGTACCTCATCGCCGCCACGCCGCCACCAAGTCGCCAGAGTCCGTAAATCTGTGTTCTCTTCCTTCTCCTTCTTCTTCTCGGGTTAGGGCTCACCTTCGTGCACGATGGTGGCACCTGTGATTGACACAGCACCGAGCAAAACTTGGCAAAACACGAGGCCAGCCACTGGCCGCACACCACCACCACACCGCGAGAAAGGCGAGCACGCTACGCCGCCGACACTGTGGCCGCCGAGGAGGGACCTCATACCTCAGCGCCCTATGCGGCGACGCGGAACTAACTGCGCCGCCAGGAGTATACTCCTGGTTCGAGGCTAGCTCCAAACACGATCTGGTCGCTCACTCCACGCGGGAAGAGTGGCTAGAGTGATCAGTTAAATGTACTTCTTCCACTGTGCTTGAAACTAACAAGACTTCGGCCATATTGGGGCTCGAATTCTGTTGTCGCCGGTTTCCTGAAGCTTTTATCTGAAATGGCAAGAAACGATTTTCCTTCCCCGGAAGTGTTAAAACGGCTTTCGACAAAACACAACAATATCGCCTCAGCCTCCCGACACCGTATCTAACGTTCAGGAAGTCGTGTTTTGGAATCGTACCGCCATCGCCATATGAGAGCAGGTTCCGCGCTAAGCAGGAAAATGGCGGCACCCATAAGAGAATTGGGGGATGAAGTTAGGCTACTCTAAGCTTCACTTATGTAGTAGCTCTAACTTGGACTGTACGAGAATTTGTGGGAACCACAGAGTCACGCGAGGAAATAGAGGAACCTGCGCCGTGCGTAGCCACCGACGACCTAACGAACGTGAGGCGCGGCCGATGGTGTTCACGTTTCTGACTTTCTGATTGGTTCTCCGGCGTGTTTTCATTGGTTAAGGCGGCAACCTTAAGGATGGCTTCGGCTTTGTGGTATAAGCGAATTGTTATAAACCTTTTTGTGTTTAAGTTGCACCCCCACCATTCAAGCCGTTTTATTTTTTGAGGCTTATAAGTTTTGTTTTGTTTTGTACAGTTGCAATTTAATGTTGATTTAAGCAGCCATTATTAAGCAATAAGTTAATGTAGTACAATTAACTTTATTTTTAGAGAGTAGTTTATTATTCACCTTTTCACAGTTTACGCATTAAAATCTTTAACATTTTGTTTCTAAAGTCATATTGTTCTGACGTTCACAATAACATAAGTGCACTGTCTGTAAAGCATAAAAAACAAGAAATCGTTTTCACATAGAATATATAATTTAAAGTAAAAACAAAGTTCAAATGACATTAGTTCCTTGTGCTTCAGTACGAAATCACGCCAAGTAATGAAAATTAGCCGTCATAAAATTACGAATCATCTCTTCATGTTACAATTGCCAGAACTTGCATACCGGCAGGTTACGCGCGAAGTTAAGTATTCAACTTCAACAATTTTTCAATCAATTAGATAGGTTACGCTTTCTTGGGACTAAAAGGAAAGGGAAAGCAGAAGATTAAGTCAAACACCGGAGAAAACATATATTTATTTCAGTTGAAACAACTTGTCAACGAAAAACAACAACCAAAAAGATTTTATGTTTGGTGACAAGTGTTTTTTTACGTAACTAATTACCACAGGCGCCAGGCCAAAATGCCATTTCTTGGTTTGACAAATATTAGGCTTAGGTGCACGTCTGCTAATTAGAAGATTTTTTTTTCTGTTTTATCTTTTGCGTAGGTAACGTCTTTTTCTCAAACTTTCGCGTTGTATTACTACCGCTAGCGTCATATTCACACGCCGTTTCAGCTTTGTGTGACGCGTAGTGCATTTATGCGGATAAAAACAAACAAACAGGCTTTCATTTTCTCAATTGGACACTGCACTTTGAGCAACGTGAAATACATGCTCTCGCCGCTATCAACAGAAGGAGCCTACCCAATAAAAGCGCAATATAACCCCCCCCCCCTTTCTCGAAATTTCGATCTGTACGAGGACACACACAAAGGCCAAGGTTTCAAACATCCTCCACGCAAAAGTTTAAATCTTCTTCGCTGTTCGATTCACGTTTCCGCTTTCAATTCGCGCACGCAAATCCCGCTTGGCGATAAGGCAGAGGCAGTTATCGTCCTTGTCTGGCTGAAAATCCAATTGGCGTCCTTCCTCGTTTGTTTTTTTGTTTGTTTTTTGTTAGTGTGAATGTGGCGGACTCCGTTCCCGAGGGATATTATCTGCGAAAACGTTGCCGGGATTCGGCCGAACGAATATTGGGCAGAAAGGCCGTGGCATCACTTTTCATAGCGAAACGTTTCGATGCATTCTGATACACGGGCGGAATATAATTTTGTTTTAATTCCCGCGTTGTATGGAAAGCCTTAAAATGAAAAAGAAAATATTTGAAAAGTTTTTGCGAAAGCCAATACTGTTCTAGACGCTCATTTTAAAGCTTGCTCGAAAGTCCCAGCGCGAGTCCACGATAACATAATTGCTCTATAAGTAACCAAGTTCGACACAAGTTGGAACTCAAGTTTGACTATGATACCCCCTTTACAAGGGGCATTCTTACCCGCGGTTAACTCAGCTTTAACTGCTGTTACGCGGCACCATGGTTACCGCACTGTACTCTCGGACAGCTATTTCAGAAGAACTGAAGGGCGCGCGTGCACTGCTTTGATAGGTGCTCAAGATGCTCAAGCGCACGTTGGCCCATAGCTTTAGATTCTGCATAGCCGCAGAATGTTTCCCGCAAGTATTGTGCACTAACTGTGGTTTAGGGTAGTTGCAGTTATGTGTGCCCGGGTAACGAGGGCTAAGAATATTTGATTACAGAGGTAGTTCTGATCCGATGAGTCCATGTATGTATTTATGCAGCATGCGAGATAAGCACATTTTAGAAAGAGCAGGGTTCGCATTTCCGTCCCCTCACACAGAGCGATGCAAAGCGAAGAAAAGCAAAGCAAAACTTCCTTATTAAATGGAGTATAAAAGGGTAGAAACAGCCCAACATTCGACATCGTGAAAAAGCGTGGACAGAAAAAGAAAAAACAGACAACACGCGCGCGCGAAAGTGTCTCGTTATTTTGTCTTTCTGTCTGAAGTTTTTACAAATAAAAAAAAGATAAAAAAACGGCGCGTAGACGAGGACAGAGTAAGTTAACCGACAAGACACAGCGCTGTGTCCTGTCGGTTACGTGTTACATTGTTCTCGTCTCGCGGTTTACTTGAAATGTCTGTATATTGTTTAACCAAAATCGTTCATCGACCATATTACCAGTGTTGTGTCTGTTACTGAAAATAAGTAACGAAATAGCGTTACTGGTTATTTAGTTTATACCTTAATAACGCGTTACTGAGATTCGTTTCCGTCATACAAACGTTACAAAATACCGTTACAATCGCTCCCTACGGCTTACGAAACTATAGCTTGCGTCAGTTTTGCTTCAGTTTTGGTTTCCGTAATATTATTTGTCAGCAGCAAGAAGCGGGCACAAACTCTGACGATAATGAACCTTTCCTAAAAGCCTATCGGGCAACACTGGCGGTCGCCATTTTCGGGCCCGAAGCCTGTGATTGGATCCGAGGCCTCGCCGAACGCTCACCCAGCGCTCGTGTCCAATAGACGCTCCGAGTGAGCGTCCCCGCAATGGCGGACTCAAATAATTGGCGCAGCAGCCGCTAGGTGGCGCGTACTTTTGAAAAAGGGTCTATTGATATGGTACAAAATGATCTCATAATATTTTCTATCCTTTGCTTATCAAATTTGTAAAATACAGCGGGGTCTCGATTGCACGTTGGCTCTTTAAAGGGATCGAAAACGTGACTAGTTTTAATTTGAAGAAACGAGTAATGAGTAACGTTACTTAGTAGACCATACCGTAATATAATAAACAAAATCAGTTTACTCGTTAGTCATTTCGAATTATAACGAGTCTGTTGGTACATTGATGAACATGCATAACCCATTACGAGTAGTATCATTTCTTCGGACATTTTAGTTCCGATACTGCTTCTTTTTTTTTTGTCCCCGAGTTAATAGATTTTTTACTGCTTTTTTCCAAGCTTTAACACATTTAAAGAGATGCGACACAGTACCTCACCGACACCATTATTCCGAAGAAAACAAGATCACTAACGACGAAGGTAGTCGCGTTGACCCAAGCGTCATCATCCCTAGCCGTCACGGCGATTGGGCGCAACGAATCACTTCGAAAGAGCCGCCGTCGAATTGTCGAACAAACTGACCCACAACTGGGCGGGCGTTCGTGCGAAGCTCGAACGTGAGCACATGATCGTAACAAACAAACAAATCAACCCGGGCAGATGTCTTCGGACGAACCGATCTCGGAAGCAACGGCAGTCGAGTTTTCCGGTGCGAAGATAATCGACGATCGAATACGAAACCATGGCGATCCCTTTTTTCTCCGATCGATAGCCGGCCGCCCGCTAGTGTAGTAGCTCGGGTCTGCCGAGCACGCCCTAGAACACCAACAAAACACAATGGATGGAGGGATATTCGAGGGGAGAAGCGCACTCGGACTTCCTTAATCTATACTATGTTTCACCTTACGATGAACCTCGACGGGAGCTTGAAGTTCATCGGAGCCAATCCAATAGCGTGTTAGTGTCACGAGACCCTCTGGAAGGGGCGGGCAACGACCGGTGACGCGTTGTCACATGGTCACGTTCCCAGCGCTGGATTGGCTAGGATGGCTCGCAGCATCCGTTGCGGTCCATCGTAAGTTCAAACGGTGTATGTGTACGTGCCTTTGAGGTCGGCTTTGGTGTGTATCCATGCTAAGAGGTCCACTCCGCACTTCCGATTGAAGAGGAGATGGACCGAAAGGAAGGCTAGAAGCCTGACTGGACCTATCGGAAGCCGTGGACACGTTGCGTCAGAGGGGTCTGCAGCCAGGTTGATCGATCAGGAGACAGTCGCTTTGTTCCACGGCTGACGGGACCAATGAGAGCGTTTCGGACAAAGCCACGATGGTGTACTTATGTGAGTATGGAACTTGAGTTTGGTCCATCGACGACGGAGTGGAAAACTTTGGGTACCTCGAAGGAGCTCAACAGAAGACGCGTCGGCAGAAACAAAGAGCATGCGCTCTTTAGGTATTGCTCATCCGATATTGTAGTAAATGCACTATTCGTCATACACTTATAATTGCTGCCTGTTTTTTTTCTGCAATAACCGTCGTTGGTTTCGTAACGCAGCGAATCCCGTGTGCGTTTCGTATACGTCTATAATTTTCCGCCATATATAGTGGGAAAACTTATCTTCTAAATTTAGCAGAACAATTTATTCGGTAAATTAAGCGGGGAATCGTAGTGTCTTGACTGTGACGTCACAGCGTCTTGTGACTGTGTCTTGACACGGCGCCAGAACTTTAATGCTAAATTTAGGCGAATACATTTCTCGGATATGTTTAGCGAGAATACATTTTTTCGCCAAAGTTAAGCGGGAAAATATATTCGCTCCATTTAGCGATACCTTAATATCACGTGATCTTCTGACGTCCCATTTCGACAGGTTCTCACGAACGCCGTCCACTCAAATTAAGACCTGCCATGTGAATGTGTAAAGCAGACTGCTCAAGCTGGCGTTCATAGGCAAGGAACCAATAATTTAATTGGTTACCACCTAAAACCAGAATCTTTAAGTTCACGTAACAAATCACATTTTAAGCCGAATAAATAAATTAAATCATATAAACAAAAATACAAACAAACTGCACAAAATTCGAAGCGTGCGAGGATTGTTCCAGGCTATATTTGAAAAACAATTATATTTACTGAACGACAATCAGACATTGCCGCGGATGAAAAAGAATAGCCATACGTAGAACTAAAAAAAAGAATAAAGGTTTAATCGTCGAACTTGTGACAGAAGCAAACAGAAAGAACGAGCGTCGAGAAAGCAGCACTGAGCGCCGCGATCTCACCGTAACAGCTGGCTGGCGCGATAGTCTGACACTGCGAGGCCACGCTGGGCTCCTTATAACACTCGGTATCTGGAACATTCGGCCTAGAATGTCAGAGCGTCGCTCGGGGTTAAGAGTAAACACGAATCTTCTTGAAGTACGTTCCTCCTTGGCCATGCACACGGCAATAAACGCTCTAATAAATTAGGAGCGTCTACTTCCCCGCAAAGCATTTGGTTTGCATTTCCCGCAGAGCATTTGCTCGACAATGGCACGGCTGGAATTTATACTTAGACCAGCTTTGTACACGTTCCCCCAAAACAAAAACGAAAGCTCGTTTCCCGTTTTTTTCTCGATCTTGGAACGAGTTCCCGTTAGAAGTTCCAGCGGTTCGAAAGAAACGCGCTCCCGTCACGTTTCTAAGATCGGAACGTGCTGTTACATTAACGTTACGTTTTAGTATTGTAATGAAATATTGTGATGCATAATCTTTAGGTAAAATAAAACGAGCGAGTGAAGATATCGACATCGTACCACGTGTCGTGTCGCCACGACCACATTTCTTCTAGTTCTTTGTTTTAAACTAACCATGGGACACTATTTCATCCAATAATAATAAATAATATGTAATAACGATAATAAAAAAATCCGAATGCCTGAAACATATTGAAAAAAAAAAAGCATGCAAATGTATATAAAGAAAGCCTTTCCTTTTTTTGTTGTTTTCTCGATAACGTAAGGAGTTTCAGCTCCACCCCTGCAAGACGGAACAGCGGCGTTACGTCCACTTCTCCTAAAAGGAACGTTTTGCGTTAAATGCAGTTGTTTTATTTTATATACAAACGGGGGTTTTGCTTTTATTTTGTTTTCAAAATGGTGCCAACCAGTTGTCGCGTGTTTCAAATTTGTGGCGGTCGGTTCGCTTTTTGCGCACATGCGTTCGGGTTCTTTAGAACTCGCGCAACACGCCGCTAATCTTCGACGCTTCCTTGCACACTCGGGTTTGATGCGAGTCGCTCCGATTTCTACGAAAAGCGGCGAAAGACCTACATTTCCAGAGGCGCTAAAATCTCGGCGGGCTTAAGTTCGCGCTTTCGATTTCCTCGATCGAAGAACCCGGAAAACATTTTCCGCTTGCGACCAGAGATTAACCGCATTTGCTCCCTTGCGGCGAAATCTTTCGAGCGTGGGAGGGGATTTCTAGAGATGTGTTTTTTCTCCCACCGTTTCTAAAAAGCAACGCCAAGAAAAAAAAAATTGAATTTTCGTTTTTAGATTGAAAACTGGCGTGGGAACGAAAGCCTCGTGTGGGAAAACAAACGATACACTGACCAATAACGGTTTTTTTTCTTCTTCAAAAGTTGATAGAGTCGCCCACTGCTGGATCATCACAAAAAAGGGGTCGGGCCGAAGATACTTGGTGTCACTTGTTAATGTACTTATCATACGTCACTGTCAGTTATGTTCTAGCCCCAAGGGTTGGGGATTGGTTGGGGGCTGCTTATATTAACACATCGCTATGAACAAAACAGCGTTCATAATCTACTATGTTGGTGTTGCGGTAGGTTGTATTACCGACAACTTGAGACACGCAGGGTTTGGCACGTCCCCAAGCATCAAATCCTCATATTTGCAGCCAAGGAGATGGCGGCATTCCTCGATGAGAACGCCAGACGACAAATTACAAAGCAAGACGCGTGAATGCAAAATGACCCACGCCCTGAGTTAAGCTCGCAATGAACAGAACAACTTAAGAAACAGGAAACGTGACCCATTATCCTCGCAGTTCTTCCTTCGTGATTTCGTTGTCCGGCGCTCTAATCGGCTAACGTCGCAATTTCACCGAGTACAAATAGGATTTCGTCTTTTCGGAGTTTGTTTCTCGTGAAAATCGGAGGGTGTTCTTTGGAATTTATTTTTCGCTGAAAATTCAATCATCGGAAGTCTATTTTGTTTGTTAAAGTTCCAATTCTTTGAATTTTGGAGCTTATTTTAGAGTGTTCGTATATTTTAAAAATTCGAAAACAAATTAAGTAAAGTCAGGTCACCGTTGCCCGTTGTCCCGAAGAAACCTCGATGTGCTAAAAGGCAAATTCCCCGTTTCGGGCAGTTCAACATTTCAGAGGAAACTAAAGTTGCATCTTCTCCTGAAAACCATTGACCTTGCGCTGCTTACAAATTTTACTCGTAAAATACCGTTTTTTTAATTCGTATATTGTCGTTGTGACCTCGCAATTCGGAGTCTTGTTCGGATACATTTAGAATTGACGAAAAATTCACCAGCGAATGTTTTGTGGAATTTGTTTTTAAATTTATCTGAAAACACGAAACCTTAAACATAAGGCCTCATTCATACTGGCGGTTGTGTACGGCATTCGCGAGGCTGTCACGGACACGGATGCTGAAGATGTATTTCAGATTCACGCGCGTTTTATGGTGAAAACAAGCGGATCTGCTTCTCGTTTGCAATTCGAACGCCACTGTGAACGCAGCGTAAAGACGCTGCCAATGCATTGTGCCATAACCTCCTTCATGCTCACAAAGCCTGGCAGTTCGACGAAGGAGCCATAGAGTGCGCGGTCGCAGATTTGAAGCGCGACGATCTGGTAGCACAGAGCATCAAAGAGCCATTTCTCGGGGAACCTGGACGTCAGCGCACAGCTTTTGCAGCGGCGAGGACCCGAAACACACTCGTTCGCTCGGGAGAAGTGTGTTTCGGCGTCTCGCCGCAGGAGCGCCAGTCAAGTGGCTCTCCTCGCATCCGTTGTCTGCTGCCCCACCTTTTCCATGTCGGCGGCCGGTTCTTGTGGCCATCTGCTAGGCTTTGTCAGTACAGAGGAGGCTATGCTTATGGTAGGTAGAAGGCTAGACCTGAAGGCAAATCGCCCTGAAGGCAATGTTACATCAAGCCCATCGGGCCATGCGAATTCGATAGCGACTCCAAAACCGTCATAATCGGACTATTCAAGTTTTGATTATATACCAGCTTGCTCGATCGCCGCAGTCTAATGACACAGGCGAGCGGCGGCTCAACTTGGACTCTAAGCTGCCCCATAGCAGAAAAAGAAAGACAAAAAAAAAAAGACAGAAAGTTTATCAGAGTTGAGGATTGGACGCACCATCCATCCACGGGGGCGAATTCACTAGACTCTAGAGCGTATTTACAGCAAGCCGGCCTAAAGGGTCTCCTTAACGACACCCTTGGGCCCACTCCGCGCTAGCTCCCCGGGACGATTTGAGTAAGTGCTCTGTTCGTACCAGCTATAAACGCCGACACAAAAAAAAAAGGAAGAAAAAAAAGAAAAAAAAGCACTCGTTTGAGGCAAATTTTGGTTCCTCCTTCACCGGGCCACGAATATTTCTTTCTATTATTTCTTTTTCCCGTCGTTTCGCTCGTAGTTTAGAGAGAACTCGTAAGCGTACGGCGGCACGCTTGCAAAAGACAGTCTAAATGGTCGTCCCCTACTGCCGTAAATTGTACGTTCCGTTCTCGCGAGTCGACCCATTACGGTTCCTCCCGTGTTCTCCTCTCAGTCCTAGTGGTGCCTTCCGACATGTTCGGACAAAGCTCTCAAAACAGCCTGTCGTAGACGTTCTTTAACTACATTATTTTCTCTAAGAGAAAATATATGGTAATGAAAAAATAAGCTTTCTTGTTTGTGGCCTACCAATACACCCGAGAGACACCGACAGTTCGAGCAACTCACGACGTAGAGAAAAACCACAATGAAACATTTTTGTTGTTGTTGTTGTTGTTGTGGCCTATTAGTGACGCGCTGGCGCAGGAAAAAGTCGATGGCGAGGTGTGTCTCACTCGTCACCGAACACTGTTTGATATTTCTTGCTATAGCGAGACTATATATAGAAAACAAGAGCAGTCTTGCCTGATTTCATGGTGCAGTCACGCACCGATAGTTGCGACACCTTTAAAACCGAATTTCACAGTTCGTTTACAGACCGCGCAAGGTCGGTGTGCCCGCCTCTTTGGGCGCGGCGCGACACTGGTTCACGCTGTGGATAAAAAAATTTAGCGAGTCCTCACAACCGCCAGCCTGGGGTCTTTAACGTGCACCGCGCGGTAGTGGTACACGACCGCACGCCGGTACGATGCTCATCCAGATGAAAATGAGCAGGGGTGATCGAACCCGGGATCACCGTGGGCTTAGCAGCGCGAGCTTTCGCTCCACGCTCCGAGCTGGTGTGCGCTAACGCTCTCGGCCAGCGACTCCCTTATCGGGCCGCAGTGGTATGGTTTTACGTAACTCGCACCTGACGTGGTGGAACCATCGCCAACGTCTGCTCAGAGGGTGGGACGCTCACCTTTACCTAAACAACTATCTAGGTATACGATGTCATGTGATTACCAGCGCAGTCGCGCGGCATAAGAAGATCACGAGATAAGGGCTCGCATATAAAGCTGCATCGCTCTTATGACAGTATATACATATATATGTTTCACATACTCCCCATTAGCCTACATGAGCCACAATATATCCGACCACCGAACCCCTACATACGTGCGTACCGGTGAGCGAAGCCTGGCGCTCGTGATATCCAGCCCGCAAAGAGGCCAACGCAAACGAAGCCCATCCCCTCTCTGCGGCGTCCCGAGCCCTGGAACAGGCTAATCATAAGCTCGCCCTAATGTCGATCGGCACGAAAGGGCAAGAGATTACGAGTACTTGAAGCCGGAGCTGAATTATTAAGCTGCTCCCCCGGGGGCGGGGGAGCGCGGCAAAGCAAAGTACTTCGATGTCCAATTACCCGTAATGGCGACCGAAAGCGCAGGTGTCAGCGACTCGTTGTCGTTAGAGCTGGGGGTGTAGTTGGAGGTCGTGGCTCAAAAGCATTTGCTACAAGGGTGCCGATGATGCGCGAGGCAAAAAGGGGGCGGCAAAAAAAGAGCGATTTGTGGTTCGGGTCGGGCGATGGTCCGTGTCGGTGCGTCGTCGCGTCCTGATGGACACGCTTGCGGCGTCGAGAAAAGAACGCGCGCCTGCCCGCGTTCCGAGATTGAGCGCGGTTGGGAGGACAAAATACGGGGAGGGGCCGGAACCGCAGAACGCTTGGGCCTGCTTGCTAGAACAGCGTCTCGGCTGAGAATGCAGGTGAAAAAAGCAATGCGAAGGCTGGGGCGCGCGAACGTCTTGAGACGCGGTTTGAGTCCCGCTCAGCTCGCGCGCTGGCTTTGGCAGTGATTTTCTCTTCTCCGGTGTCTGCTAAAACTCGCAAGTTTAGAAAAAGAAAACAATAAATGTGTTGTATCTTCAGTCTACGGATGCAGTAGGGAGAATGTACAGCGTGTTTTGAGATGCGCTGGGCTTAGCGTCGACACGAATACGGTGTCGCTTGACGCAGCGTCACGTGGGACCCCACAACTAACAGCGTGACTATGTACCGTGATGTAACGTCACGGTGTAAAGTGACGTCATGATGTCATGCGATGCCACAATGATGTCACATGATGCCACCATGTCAAGTCACGGTGTCAGGTGATATTAGGCGCGACGGCGACGTCACCGTGTCGCATGACTTCATCGGGTTATGCATAACACCACGGTTTCAAGAGTGCAGTGCCTTGAACGCGTTTCTGACTGGCGTGTTCACCGCGCCCTCGAGTGTGGTTTCTTCATTTCTGCCTTATTACATCATGGAAGTGTCACGCCCTTGCCTGCCGCTATCCTGGCAGTGGCACAACAGCGGAGGTGGATGCGGAATTCGCATGTGTCCGCTGCAGGTCGCTCTGCAACTTGACAGTGGACGTTAGCTTCAGCGGCTAGGCCTCAGGACGCCGCGACGACAGCAGCGACACCTGCGTTCTCTTCTATTTCTTGCCGGGGCTTCTACAGTTAACCGCCAGGGTCGCCGCACCCAACTACATGAGGGACTTTACTACATGACACGCCGGCTTGTATGACGTCATTATGACGTCATGTGGTCACTTCGGGACTACTTTCGACGAAGAAGCGGTATGAAACGCTAAACACCGCAGTTGAAGACGCGTCCCAAGCTAACGTACTCCAATATACCATTTGCTGTATTACCCAAGCATCAAGCGGAGAATGCAGGGATTGGCGTTCCACGCGCACACGCGCACGCCTTGCCCGTATAAAAGATTCAAAGTAAATAACAAAAATAAAGCGTTGATGAGCGCGCGTGCAAGATGCCATTTGTTTTAGGTATTTGCTTAGAAAAGTTACTACTGCTGAGGCCAGCACGTGCGGCGCGTGGAACACCAATCCCTGCATTCTCCTTGATGTTTGGGTAATATAGCAAATGGTCTATAGACCTGTTGCCCTCAAGTTTGGAGCAGCGAGCAAATTTGCATTATTTTTAGGTCGCGTTTCGTTCTTTCAGACGCTCTGTTAGTGCTCCGTTTACAGACGCTGAGGAACGCTGACAGACGCCAGTTTACGCCCGTGGATCGTGCTTGACGGTAAAGCCCCTTCATGTTTCCAAAGTAGCGCAAGGTGCGTCGATGCACGAGGCACGTGCAGCGTGCAGCCTTTGGGAAGATCATGGCGGCACAGCGCAGCACTGAGCTAGATTTTAGACGCCATGTTCTTCCCAGAGTGAGGCGCGGCACGTGTCGTCCAGCATTTGCACAACAATAAACGGCGCCACTTTTTCCAGGATAGAGGGCTTTACTTGACGGGACGCTAGGACGCCGCCTCACGTCAGCATTAAATGGTCGCGTCTCGTGGACGCTAGTGGAATCGCCTCTTTCGTGGTCGCGTCTTGTGGGCCCTACAGGGCCCGCTGGCCGAGAGAAACAGGCCTATGCGCCGGAAAACTGGGGGAGAGGAGGAGTCGAGAGGAGACGTCAGAACGCCAAGCCCTGGTTGGAATGATTAGTGGGTAAACCTAGCTAGCAGCCTTTGTCTTCACTCCACTCGGCGAACGCGTTAGAACCTGCTGGAGCGCCGGCGCATGGCGTTTGGCTCTTGCATTCGAAGGCGTTCGACCACTGCAGTGAAGACAAAGGCTGCTAGCTTCAGGTCTACCCAACCAAAAAACCCCAGAATAAGGTTTCGTTATCCTGATTATGGAACTGAAAATCTATTTGAATTCTATTTGGATTTCAAGTTCTTTTTTTTTTTAAATTATTCTTTTCTCTGCAATCTGAACTTCATGTTTCGAGAAACAGATTTCCAGTTCCATAATCCAGATAGTGAAAAGTTATACTGGGTTTTTCGGTACGGGTACCCATTAATCAATCGAACCAAAGCTCGGCATTCTGACGTCCCTGCCACAATCTCATCTGCTCTTCTCCCTCAGTTTCGGTGTGTGATATATATATATACTGTAAACGATTAAATTTTCGCGAGGACCTAATTTTCGCGAATTTCGCGAATCGCCTCAATTCGCGAAAAATAAGTCCCACGAACAATTCGGGCAATATGCGAACACTACGGAAGTTGCACCTCGATTCGCGAAAATTAGAACCCGCGAACAATCCACAATGAAGCCAGCCTGATTCGCAAAAATTTGAGCCCGCGAAAATTAAGTCCGTTTACAGTATGACGTGCGATAATGCAGGAGTGCAGTGAGCCAGACAGTTAGACCATTTTGTTCTTAGCTCGAGATTGAGGCAGGAAAGAGGAAAGTTTCAGAGCGTAGAGAGAAAGTAGAACAGTCCTCGACTGTTCATTTTTCTCTTACTTGAAACTTTCCTCTTTTCCTCTCGAGTCTTGCAGCTAAGAACAAAATAGTATACACAGGTGTTTTTTTAAGCTTAACAGATTTGTTTAAAAAAAGCCGTGAAAGTTACACTTAGGCCGCTTGTGGAGTTGACTAATAGGCCCGTAGCTTTGAAGTTTTGAGCGGCGCTCCAGGTGAGCAAACTAGAATATTTGCCTGCGTTCGAACCGGCGTCAGTACGCTTCCCACCGCAGTTTTTTATACTCCGTTCCATTCTAAGTGCCAGGATAGCAGAGGATACACGAGCGAGCTCCGAGTTTGCCAGCGTCCCTGCCAAGCACGCGCGTCGTGCAGTGCAGAGCACCGTTCAGAGGACGTGCTTGCGAGTAAGCTCTGGCTTCGCTATCACGTAAAGTGAAACATACGTGCTCGCGAAAGCTTTGAAAGAAAACAGCTGGAAGGAATGTTTATTGGGACGCTGCGGCCGCGAGCTGCATAATTTTTTTAGATGCTTGTACTCGAACGTGGCACGTGCAAAATCGAACGTTACAGCGCCACGCGGATGGTCCGCCAGCAATATGGTCGCGTTTTGCGTAAGTCCTTCGGACGCGCTCGCGCCCCTGCCCCAGAGAAACGGGTCTATACGGCCAGTGGGACATAATATAGGGGGCTAATCGTAACGATCAGTCGGCTAATTAATTAAAAATCGTTAATTAACTTGTTGAATAATGAAAATGGACTAATGATTCCAATTCCAATTCCAAAAAAGAAGAAGAAGAAGGTCCCTAAAAGCGGCCGTTCCATCTCAACCGCTCTGCAAATTTCAACTGGCAATCACTACATCTCGAGACATATGAATCCAGTGAGCTTTCTGGGACTCAAGTGAAACGCCGACTTCCAAGCAGAAGCCTCGCTCGAAATCCGTTCGCTACACCTTGATCGGACGCCGACTCCATCGGTAAGCCTACTCCATCGGCTATGAATTCTCTCGGTGACTGCTCGGTGTGCTTGAAACCTGTCCCATCTGATGGTAAATTCATGACATGCGGTGCCTGCAAGAGCCTCTACCACTTGGGGTCTTGTGCCGGAATAAAAGAATCAACCTTCGGCACGATGGGCCCAGTGAAGAGAGAGAAGTGGCGCTGCCGGTCTTGCCGTTCTGCCGACTCCAGTTCGACGCAGGGAAGCGTGTCTGAGGAACCTCAAGGTGTTTGTGCATCCGAGGAACTTCTCAGCGCGGTGAATACCAAGTTGGACTTATTGGTCTCTCTCAAGGCGAACGTCGACACTCTGCTCACACTCCCTGCCAAGGTGGATGAGCTGCTAACTTTGAAGCCGGCAGTTCAATGCCTACAAGAAACAGTCAAGACACTTCAACGATCTATTGACGACCTTTCATTGAAGTATGACTCGGTGCTTGCTAAGGCAACCGAAAATGAAAAGAACACCGAAGCACTGCAGGTCCGGTTGGCTGAGGTGTGCAGTGTTGTGGACGAACAATCACGTACTATCCAGCGACTGCAGGGGGACTTGAACTACTTGGAGCAGCGGAGTCGGTCGACAAACCTGGAAATCCACGGACTGCCATGCGACAAGGATGAAAACTTGGAACGTATCATCGCCGATCTTGGAGACAAATTAGATTTGCCTCCACTCCAAGCAGGAGACGTCCTTGCCATCCACCGTCTTGCAGCGAAGCCCGGCCCTGCGCCCCCAGTTTTGATAAGGTTCGCGTCCGTGAAGGTGTACGAGGCATGGATGAGCCGTCGCGTACGATTGAGCTCACTTCATAATTCAGGTAAACTGCCGAAGGTTTACTTTAACGAAAACCTGACTCGAGCAAACAGAGAGTTATTCTGGATGGCCAGGTCAAAAGCCAAGGAAGTGCAATTTAAATATGTCTGGGTAAAGGGAGGGAAAATTTTTGCGAAAAAAGAACAAGGCTCAGCGCTAGTCAGGGTAAACACAGTCAACGACCTTGAGAATATAAGTTAGAGTAATGTCGACAAATTTTCAAGAATGTGGAGATTTCAAGGTTTTCAAGCAGAGGCTCAATATAAAGAGCCAACTTTTTTTGGTATTACACGTGAACATTAGAAGCATAAGGAAATATTGGAGCCTCTTCAAACTTCTTGTTAAGGACGTGACAGCAAACACAGACATTTTTGTACTTACCGAGACTAATGTATCTGAGGATTGGTGGGATCTGTTTAAATTAGCTGGCTATAATTCCTTTTGGTTTTCACGGTCAAATGTGGGGGTGGGGGGATCGCGGTTTTCATTAAGGACAAATGGCTGGTTTCTAAACTCGACATCTCTTTTTCCCATGCAGAAACGATTGCGCTTAAAATTGAGAATTCCAATTTTATGATTTTTATGTTAGCTTGTTATAGGCCTCCTTCTCAAAGCGTTAGAAGTTTTCTAGAAGAATTGAAGAAAACACTCAATGAAGTTCATAACAGGGGCCTATTTTGCTTGGTTGGCGATATTAACATCGATGTAGCGAAACAGGATCGATCTGATGTGTGTGATTATTTGAACATTCTTGCAAACGAGGGTATTGAAAGCACTATTAAAGCTCCTACAAGAGAAGAGATAATATCAGGTAAACTAGTCACGTCCTGTATCGATCATATCTGCGTTCGAGCTGAGAATACCGTTACAATGTCATCGGTTATCACGGAAAAACTGGCCGATCATTATTTTGTAGGATGTCAGTTTGTAAACTCGGGGGAAACAAAGCCTGAAGCCGAAACAAAGCAAATGGAAATTATCGATAATGTAAAACTAGATCGCCTCATTTCGACATTTGATTGGATCTCGTTTCGTGAGTCTACATCCCAATCTGACCTGTACACGAAGTTCACACAGATAATTAACTCTTTCACGGATAAATGTAAACGAACAGTTAGAATAAAAAAGCGAAGACCGGATCATACATGGCTGAACACGGAGGTACTTACCGCCATAAAAGAAAAAGAACTCGCTTGGGCACGGAGTCGGCGAGCACCAGAAAATAATAAACTTCGTTCTGAATTTAGAATCGCGAGGAACAGAGCTAATGCTATGCTTCGATCGGCGAAAAGAAAGCACTTCAAGAACAAGTTTGAAAAGGCGCGATTTAGCTCTTCAGAGACATGGTCACTTGTTAATACTGTTCGTGGTCATCAGCGAAAGCCATCTGTGGATGACGTTGTAAAAAAACATTTTGGTAACAAATTGACAGAAATTGTTGAACGATTCAATTCCTACTTTGTTAGATCCACTTCTGCTCCACAAAGAGTTGGTATTTCGGAAGCAGTAATAGAGATGAACGCAACCTCCGCTTTTCTTTATCCCATGAGCTTGGACGATTTACGTTCCATTCTCTTCAGCATTAAGCCTACTAGGTCTCCAGGCGTGGATGGTATAACTCTTGGATGTCTTCAAAGAAACTTCAGATATCTGCAGGATATACTTCTTTTCATGTTAAACGGATTTATCGAATCGCGCGTGATCCCCAATGAGCTTAAGACTGCTATAGTGCGACCGATCTTCAAAGGCGGGGATCCTAAAAAGGTAGAAAACTACCGCCCCATTTCGGTTTTGCCCATGCTAGAACATGTTTTTGAGAAACACATCTTTCATATAATGACCAGTTTCATAGATCAGTGTTCACTGTTTTCTTCTAGGCAATATGGGTTTATTTCTGGGAGTGGTACACAGTTACTTTTAGAGGATGTAGCTGACGAAATTTACTCTGCTTTTGAGGGCAACATGTTTTCTTGTGCCGTTTTCCTAGACGTCAGCAAGGCTTTCGATACGGTAAATCACGAGATTTTATTGGAGAAGCTTTGGAGATTCGGTTTCCGTGGACCTTTTCACTCGCTCTTGACAAATCTGTTAGAAGGTAGGGCCCAGGTGGTTTCTATAGATAAAGTTAATAGCTCAACGCAGTTTCTCGAAACCGGCGTCCCTCAGGGGTCGGTGCTATCCCCATTACTTTTTAATGTTTATGTAAATGACCTGGAAACTGTTATTTCTGGATGTAATATTTTTCAGTATGCCGACGACACCTTGCTTGTTTCACGACATATCAATTTCGAAAAGGCGGTTCACGCTCTACAGTTAAATGTGCTTAAAGTTATGGATTGGTATGCGGCTAACCGTATAAGAGTTAACCCATTAAAAACTAAACTCGTCTGTTTTCGTAATCCCCTGAAACCTGGATTTTCTAATGCCCCTTTTCTTCTACACAGTTCTGGTTGTAAGCCTTGTTGTTGTAAGCCTGTTCCCTGGGTGGACTATACAAGATATATGGGTCTGATTTTTGAATATGATATGTCGTGGAACAAACAAATGGCTCATGTGTGTTGTGTGCTAAGGAGAGTTGCATGTATGTTGTACAATATGAGAGTGTTTGTTCCTTTTAATGTTAGAAAAATGATTGTCCATGCTCTTGCGTACAGTGTACTGCGATATGGGGTGACGCTACATGCCCATTGTACAATATCTTGGCACTCTAAAATTGACAGCATTTTGAAAGGAATTTTGCGAAGTGTAGCGTATAACTCAAGTTTTTCATCCAGTGAAGATTTTTTCAGAGATTTGCAGATGCCGAGGTTACGTAGTTTGTACACTGAAACTGTTGTGCTTCGCCACTTTTGGAGTGAAAGTTTTAAAACGCTCCATACGCCATCGCGCCTCCTCAGAACGTCTCCTCGGTATGAAGTACAAAGATGTGTCACTAGATATGGAAAACGAATGCGATTGTTTTACGTCTCAGATATTTTTAATACCCTTCCTGAAGACCTTTTCAGCGTTACTGGCAAGGGAGAGTTGAAGAAGTGGCTCCGTCATTATGCTTGTGAAAGCTAATTATTGTGCTGTTGTCGTTTTGACTTGAATTAGGAGGCTGGTTGGTTGAAGCTAATGATCGGGTGTTTGCTTCTATGTGCGTTCTTCGTTTTGTTCTCGCTTATGCATATTTTTTTTTAAATTTGACTTGAGAGGCTAGTTAGCCGAAGCCTTGTGTACGTGTTTGTTTATTTATGTGTTCTTTTTTTCGCTTATACGAATTTGCTGGGTTCAGTCCTACAAGCCATTATCGGCTTAGACGGACCCGTCATTTGACATATGTAGAGCGTTGTGTGAATAAAAAGATTATTATTATTATTATTATTATTATTATTATTATTATTATTATTATTATTATTATTATTATTATTATTATTATCAGAAACTTGCTCAGCGTCATCGAAAACCACTAAATCAGTCATTTTCAGAAAGAGTTTGAGCGCGTGAGAAGCGTAATTTTGTACTAAAGTTACCACTCGTGGAACAGGTACAAGGCTGAGGGCTAGATAAAAGACGAAAAAATCGCACAGGCGCCTTAACGCAACCGCTAGCTTTGTACCTGCTCCACGAGTGGTGACTTTAGTGCACTACTATGCTTCTCACGCGCTCAAAGTATTTGTGAAAATTGCTGATCTAGTGGTTTTCGATGACGCTGAGCATGTTTCTAATTGGAACCATATGCCTATATTCATTAATTAAAATGTAATTAACGAATCTTATTTAATTAGCCGACTGATCGTTACGATTAGCCCCTATAATATGTACCCCTGGCCGTATAACTCACCTTCACTAGCGGCATTAGTGTATCTTTCCCGGATATTTTTAAACAAATCTGTTAAGCTTAAAAAAAAAACAAATATATATATGTATATAGTTTCGGATAGGTTTCGCACAGTCTGCTACTTGACATTATATTCTCCTTAGTCCGCTTCATACAATACCCTCACTCAATCTCCGCGTGTAACGATAGAACCCATTAGGGAAACCAGGAGGATGAAGTAATCTTTAATGTAACCGAATGAGCTTGTTTATCGTCTGACATTAAGCTAATTGAGAATGTGGCCAGTGACCCCGCAAAGAGGAAATATACATTTTAAAACAATCCCCGACATTCTAAAGCAAACTATAATGTAAATATATATAAAAGAAGAGTAATGTGATGCTCTGTGTCACTCTCCGAAATTAGACTTTGCTTTGTGACCTTTACGAAGCGAAAGCCAGTATAATACGATGCTCGCGGTATGGGGAAAAAGTACGTTTTATACTGCCGCTATGGGACGGAAGAGATAGCCCTGCTTTTGCCTTGACCGGAGAGTAGTAGGTGCTATTACATTTCATCCAATCCTCTTTCCCTTCTTTTTTGTTCCCCAAGAAGCACACACACACGCGTGCAAAGGGTACAGAAAAAAAAAGTACAGGAGACTTAGGGGCCAATATATAACGCATTTTTCTAATCAGGGATCGTGACTGGAAGAATGGATGTAAAGCTAAAACAGAATCATCCCCTCTCTCCGAAAATGGGGAATAAATAAATTGGGGATTGGGGAGGCTAGAGCGACGGGCGTTTCCCCTATACGGGCATTCCATTCGATAGAGAACTCGTCCTGATGAAGGAAGGGGGGAGATTCCATTTTGTTTTGCCTGGCGCGAGAACTCTTTATTACCCGGGCGAAGTCGAACGACACATACTAATAACAGATGTACGTGATGTTTTCCTCCCCTCGCACGTTCTTTCTTTCTTTTTTCTTTTTTTATTATCAATCCCTCGCTCAGTCTTCTCTGTGTATCCATAGCCAGAAGGGCGATATGTCACCTTGGAGTTGATGGGAGTGCATTAAGTCAAATTACGCTTTTCCTCATTTAGTTTAGTATCTTTTTTTTAGTTTATTATGTGGGTTCTCCAGAGTTAATGATGAGTTCGGTTGGCTGCTCGGACAGGCTGCTCTACGCTTCCTTTGACCTCACGATGGAGTGCAGCGGACACTACGTGTCATTCCAGCCAATCCAGAGCTGCGAAATTATGACGTCACTACGAGCCCCGCTCCTCGCAGAGACCCTTCTGAAGCTCACGTGATAATCAGTCGGGATTGGATTGGCCTCGATGGCTTGTGGCGTCCGCTGCGGTCCATCGCGTAAGCTGAAGGGGGTAGGGTGTCACGTGTTGGGTGTTGTCGTCTGCGTGTCTCGGTTTTGTCAGACGATGTTTGAATTCGTCCCCGGTGATCGTGGTTTTCGTTTACCCGGCTCATTGAGTCGCGAAATAGACACTGCGTGGAGTTTGGTTCCGGGGTCGACATGTGGAGGTGTAATGGCCGTGTCCTACTTTTAGCGACGGACACCAAGCACTGCTGCGTGCGGACTGTTGAATAACACATTTTTGTTTGAAACTTTTTTGTTTTTGCGTTTGTGCCTCCCAAGTTGGAAAAAGAACGCATTTGCGAGCATTGTATACAGAGAGGGAGACAGGTAGTGCACAAAAGCGCTGGCTGTTTTTGTTGCTGTTGTTCTCTCATAAATGTAACTATCGTCAACACTTCTTGTGTGGTGCAAGGTTCTCATTTAGAGCGTGGCTCTCGACAAACGATATCAGTGTAAAACGAGCACCGATGCAATGTTCGTGATTGACCACTGATTGTCCAGGCAGCCGCAAATCTGAGTATGCATGCACGGTTTTAAAGTGCAGCTTTTAGGCACCCGCTTCCGGGTTTCGCGGCGTAGCCGTCGGCATAACCTCACTAACTTTAGCGGGGAAAATGACGTCACATGACTTGGTGTCACGTCACCTATGAACAAATTCAGTTTATCCGCTAGACTTAGCGGAAATAGGCCAGGAGTGACTACAACAATTCAATTCCCCGTTAAATTTGGAGGGGAATTGAATTGCTGTTGAGGTCAATGCGGACGTCTAGCGGGTAAACTGTGGGAGAGGGAGGGTATGGAGAAGGAGGAGGTAAGAAGGAGCAGGGAGGAAAAGCAGGGGAGGAGGAGGCTGCAAAGGAACCGCGGAAGCCCGCCGTGAGCACAAGCTCAGCAGTTGCGCTCACAGATATGGCCGCCGGTGAATACCCTCACTCAAGGCGATAAGTTTGGGTATCGCCACATGGTGGAATTTCTTCATAACCCACATTGAGGATTCTTCAACTTCCGCTGCCGGTGGAAGCACGTGCATTGCCAGCTGCAAGATGGTGCAAGCACGTGCACTAACCACAGTGAGGTAAAGGCCCTCTATCCTGGGTACAGTGTAATCCTGGGGAAAGTGACGCCATTCATTGTTGTGGAAATGCTCGAGACACGTAGCCGCGCGCCACTTCTGGGAAGAACATGGCGTCTGAAATGTAGCTCAGTGCTGCGCCCTCCCGCCACGATCTTCCCAAGGGCTGCACGTTGCGCGTGCCTCCTGCGTCGACGGACCTTGCGCTACTTTTAAAACATGAAGGGGCTTTATAGCGAGGAAAACACAAGCGGCCCTAGCGAGCTCCTCACCACGAATAGTAAATTATTTGCCCTGACTTTCATCGGCAGAAAGAGTAGTAATGCAAGGTTTTTTTCTTTAACTAGGTTGGTATACAAGTGCGTTGACTCCAAGCTTCCACAGTGCTTTTACACACACCATCTAACTTGTTCTTTGCAACTATTGATAAGTGGTGAGAGTCGCAACTCGCGACGTCACGGTGAGGCAAACCCTGGTACTGACGTCACGGGTGAGAACCATTACGGGGCGGCACCAACGCATCTCAGCGCTAACACGTGAAAGCAAGTTCGAAAGCCGCAAGCTTGGGCTGTAAGAAACAACAAAATGCGAGTCGTGTCCGCAGTGTTTACTGCCGCCACACTCTGACTTCCTTCCCGGCGCCTCCCAGTTTCATTGGAAGCAGCCAGCTGCTTTAGAACAAGCTCTTGTTGCGGGTGTCGCGGAGTGACAAGGTAAACGAGGCCCGCGTCGAGAAGCCTCCGACCCTCTCTGCCGTTCTCGCCATCAAACGCAGACACTTGGGACCCTCGGTGCCGGCCGCCGGCGAGAACCCATTAGTCGAGCGAGGACCTCGGCAATTGCGAGTTGTCCGGGCTGCTTGGCAGGGCGAGCCGGCCTGCTCGAGAATGTGCCCGAGCTGTCGTTGGAGGTCGGGGGTCCCGCCATTCGGCGACAGTGTGCCCAGACTGCAGAGTGTTTTCAACTGGTCGATCGAGGTCACGTTGTGTGTGGGCCGCGTTAGCAATATGGAGCTACTAGCAGAATTGTAAGTAACGCGTGACTCGAGCCTAATTGCTTTTTGATAACGAAGTAACGATCTACCTAATTACTTCTATTAAAGGTCCACGACCAGACCCGAGATTCTGCAAGGCAGAAGATCCTCCTCACAATGGGGGAGAAGGAAACAGACAACGGTGGACAGGGTAGAGGAGGGAGAGGAGGAAGGGAGGAAAGGTGGAAAGGTCGCCGGTCTTTAAGAGAAGGGAGGAGTAACGTATTTTTGTAAGTTTTTGATAAAGTAACGATTAACAGTCTTTGTAGTTGGTGACAGGTTAAGAGTTCGGAGAAAACCCTTCCCCTCTCTCCACTTTAGTAGAGCGGACGCTGTAGAGAAACGACCTCCTCTCGAGCGTTCGCTCTGCTAAAGTGGAAAGGGGTGGGAGGAGCTTCCACTTTAACGCTTAACCTGTGACGGACTATATAGTTAGTTCTAGAGGGGAACGTGTACAACACGAGTACCTAACCTGGTTCTCTCCCCAGCTCGCGCCTGCAATGTTCACGACAAGAAAGCGCTACATAGACGATACAAAAATATGCGCACAAGGTATGACAGCTGTGGCCACAGCTGCCACAAGTGAACGCGTAGGAAAGCGAGAAATTACTAGAGACGAGACAAATATTGAAAGCGGCAACTCCCTGATAAAAACGACGCATTCAAAGTAACGAGGATATGACGCGTTACTTTCAAGCTGAGTCAATACGTTCACATTTTGAGTCCCTTCAGCGAATAGCGTACGTACTTAGTTACATTTTGAGTGATGACTAACCGTGATAGGTTACTTCATTTCAGTAACATGCATGTACATACATGTCTGACTACGAGCAGGTGACACAAAGCGTTTGGCCGTCTGCTAGTGTCTCTATCTCTCCGTACCGTTTTTCCTGCTCTCCAGGCGACAACGCAACGCACGCGGACTGGCAGCCAATCGGCGAAGGGGGCGTCCGCCGTTAAAGTGCAAACGCTCTCCGTGGTTTCAGTTGCTCCGTCTCTTAAATCTAGGCTTCCTCACTTCTGCGCGTCTCTGGGGAAAAAAACAAGAAAAAGGCATCTCGGGAAAGGCTTAGTGAACGGGAAAAAAACTGTGTCGCTCCCAGATCAGGGTGGAGTTGTTTCTCGGTGCGATAAGAGGTTTTTAAGGGTAAAAGTACAAAGGAAACGAACACGATACACTGCGTAAAGATGTTTGTTGAGTGAATGAGTTCATGAACACCTTTTACCTAGCTAACAGATTTTGTGTTCTTAAAAAGAGAACAACAGCGATTGAATTCTTCTATACTATTGACAGTTACCGTGCGTCTATTTTCTCATAAAGCCGCACTCGCGTTATTAATACACCATACAAAGAGCCGGTCTGTCGAAGGCGTCTTTCTTCCTCGTACGACGCCCACCTCGGTTGCACACGCACACCCTCTGCAGACGTGTTTGATACAGACGTTAGCAAACATGCATCGAACCAAAGCCTCCTCTATACTGACAAAGCCTGGCATATCGCCACGAGAAGCGGCCGCCGAAAGGGAAAGGGTGGAGCGGCAGACAACAGATGAGAGGAGAGCCACGTGACTGGCGCCCCGCTGCGGCGAGGCGCCGAAACACACTTCTCCCGAGCGAAGAAGCGTGTTTCGGGTCCTCGCCGCTGCAAAAGCTGTGCGCCCACGACCAGGTTCCCCGAGAAATGGCGCTTTGATGCTCTGTGCTACCCAATCCTTCGCGCTCCCAATCACATGCGCGTGCAAACTGTCCGATTCGGCGTGCGAACCGCCGGAACGACGTCCGAGGGCAAGGGTTTTCGTCGCAACGGAGCGTCGGACGGGGCCTCCGTCCGGCGACGGCGTGCGTCCAACTTGCTAGATATCGCCGCACGGCTGTGCGATTTTCGGACGGCCGCAGCCAATGGCAGCACGGATGCCGCGAAGGTCATGTTGTCACGTGACATTCGGCCCGATCGGGCGAGGAGGCGCTTCGTGGTTCGGGCGGTTCGGGGAAGCGGATATTCCCCCTTTTACAACGCCTACACGCACACATGTGGCGGTAGTGGCGGTGCGCGGTGAAGGAGATGGACGCCATCGAGTTTTCTCGCGCGCGCAAAACAAGCTGCTGATCTCGCGCGCCATAGCAAGCCGGCCTTCGGGGACCGATCGAGGCCGTCGAAACCCGAATGTACTCCGTTTCACCTTACGATGGAGAGCAGCGGACGCTACGAGCCATTCCAATGCCGTGTGAGTGTCACGTCAACTTCGGGAGAGACGCAGCAATGCGCGGTGTGCGTAGTCACGTGATTTGTACGCAGTGCTTGCTTCGCTGGGATGGCTCCTAAGGTCCGCTGCGGTCCGTCGCGATTAAGTGATGTTGAGCAGAAAAGTAACCTCACGGAAAATCTCTACACACGCACACTTTAATAGAATGTAATAAAAATATTATGTTTGCTTTAAAGTCAGAAAAACCAAGGGCGAGGGTAGTATTTTAGTTTTCTAGGCTAGGTGGCGCGAGCTACCGCCCGTTATAGATATAGCCATTAGCATTCATCCATCCATTCGGTAGAGGGATTCCCAAAACTGGGCGGAGCTGAACGGAGCGACGCAACGACGCGTCGGAAGCCATGTGTCGCGAACTGTCCTGTGCGGCGATTCGGAGCAGCCATCTTCCCGACAGTTCGCACGCCGGACCGGACAGTTTTGACGCGCATGTGTTTCGCGCTTATGGCTCCGTCGTCGAACTGCCAGGCTCTGGGAGTATAGAAGTGGCTGTGGTATGATGTATAAGCAGTGGGACCCCGGGTTTAAGCTTAAGCTCTTGTTTCTAATAATGTTTTTTTTTTCACCGATAATCACCGTTTTAGCGTCGGTTCAAAACAGACAACTGAAATACAGCGATATTGAAAAAATAGACACCGGAAAAGATTCACAGATTTCTTTTCTCAATAAACACCGCAAAATCTAAAGACTAATTTTGATATTTCACGGAGGCAAGGGAATTACTTCACGTTCTGTTGAACGCACGCCGCTCCACTGAAAAGAAATAGCAAGAGCTGTTTTGTAATCATTTTCCGAAGCTTATTACACACGTCACGTTTTAACGCATCGTAAAAAAACAATGTAATTTTTTTTGTCTTCTTTAGTAGCTCCCCGATTTAACATGTGCGGACACACGCACATCGCGGCGCTCTCAATCATCATTTCCCGATCATCCGGCGCGCGCGTGCTCTCGCCCAATCTCGGCGGGAGGCCACTTCACGCTTCGCTTGATACGCGAACCGCGCCGGGGTCGCCGAAGAGGCCCGTTTCTAGTATGAATCCAGCCTTCCCCACCTCCTTACCGGAACCCGTTAAAATAAAATCGATAACTCTAGATCGAAAGCAAAGCGAGTCGCCGTGCTCTCCTAACGACATTCTAATGCGGACCTGCTGTACTCCGTTTCACCGGACGATGGACCGCAGGCCGACGCTAGGCGATGCCTTCCCAGCCAATCCGGCGCGGGAAACATATCACGTGACCACACTCCCCGCGCATTCCTGCGAACTCACATAGCATTGAATTGGCTTCGATGACTGGGTATAGCGTGCCCTGCGGTCCATCGTATGGTAAAACGGATTATGCCCTCCGTTCTAATTCTAAACGGACAGTGCTGCCGGAAGCTACACGCTCAACAACCAATCGACCGCCTCCCTTTTTTTCGTCCAGTGACCCGGCTTCGTCCTCGCGTGGGTACGGGCAGGACCTCCTAGATAACGAGGCAGGAGGACTGAACATCGTACTTCAGATAAAGGCGTCAGCGTTCTCCTAAACTCGTGTCCCATTTGTGCCTCATGGCGGCCTCGTTTAGTGACGCAAGGATGTTGACCCCGGGCCCCCTTATCTGTACTCAGTTTCGCTTGAAGTACGACCATAGCCGACCCGACGGTATAGACCAACCCCGTGTTTACAAACAAACCCGCCGCGATCCTGTGGTTTGTTCTTGCGCGATTGGGTTAGTCAGTGATTAAAGACCCACGAAGATAACGAGCGCCGTGACTAGGCACTCTTGGCTCTGCCTGATTGGCTGCATCGTGTCGTAGCGTCGTCTGCTGTCGGAAGGGAAAATAGAATACAGGAGGTCTTTGCGGGGAGCGTGGTCACGTGGCGAAAGATAGGTGCACGAGGGGGTCCGGCAGACAATGTTGCTTCCTCTGGAACATCAGCGTAGGGGCGAATGGAGTAGACCCACGCCGCTTGTTCACAAACACCGGCTACATTATCACTGGTTAACGGACTTCGCTTTTCCTCTTTGGCGAGCAGACGACGGCGGGTGCGCGGCGTGTGTGTGTGTGCGTCCGACGGTCGGGCGAAGGAGTGGAGAGGTCGTTACGGTAATGGTCTTGGCGAGGGCCGTGCTCGGGGTTGTCTGTTCCCGCCGGAAGGAACAGCCTGCGCTAATGGACGCCGGTACGTGGGCAGACGGAAGTCAGATTAGCAAACGGTTCGTCTGCTTTCGAAGAGGGGAAGGGGGAGGGGGAGTGGCAGACGGTAATGAGCGCGAGAAGAGGGCGCCCCGTGCGCCGCCGTGAAATATGACGCGTCCTCGAAATGGACGACGAGGGGTGTCTTGAGGAATATCTTATCCGTTGGTGAGATTTTGGTTGAGTGTGCGGGACGCGAGCGAGGATCCGCGAGGACAGCGCACGAATATGGCACTTGGTAGATAAATGAAAGAATGCTGACGGCTGAGTGCTTTTAATTGCGGTGGCGTCTCGCGCCACCTTGCCGAGGATCTTAATTTCAACGGTTAACTTCTACTATATAATGTACGCAAACGCTATGCACATGTTCCGCAGCAAGGACGTAAACCTTCGCGGCCTTACAGCGTTCCACAAAAGTGTTTCACAGCTGCCATTAATTGGTGTTTGTGCGTTTGGTGAGCGCCTACTCCGCTTGTTCACACGACGAGCTACACTCCAGCGGGCTTTCTTTGTCGCACGCTGGGTTGTTACTTTCCGTAAACAGTGGTATAATATATTGTCACTTGGCCAGCTAGTACAACCGCAATCAGTGTTTTCAGGCCAACTTCGGCGTATGTCCGCGGTGTCTTCCACCTTGCGGCTAACCTGAAGTTTCGGGAGTCATTTAGTCTTCCTGCGGTCTGCAGTTGGCGATTCCAAAAGTGTTCGTTTACTTTTTTTTTTTTTTGGGGGGGGGGGGGGGCACTGTAGTCGTTTTAAGGCGTTTCAGGCATTTGCCACTGGGGAATGTGCTTACTCAAAAAAGATTAATGGAGTTTTGTTCCACATCACACTCGCGGAATGGACGACTTTATCCCTTCGCGAAAGCTTGCTCTCATCACGGAAAGCAGTATGAGAGAAAACAAACAAACAAACACACAAAGAGACTGTAGTCATTGAGAGTTTAAGAAATACCAGACGTGGTTTATTATGTTCACGCTTTTTGATTCGCGATTCGTTCTTTGGCGCTGGATAGATGGATGGATGGATGAGGCTGAATCCTTTGATTCGGGGAGGCGTCTTGCGCCACCCAGCTAAGAGCGCCACCTCACGGGTTACGCGTTGATAATGAGATGACCAAGACTCGCTACTCCCTGCGTCTCCTAAATTGTGAGGGACTAAAAACACTTGACGCTTCGTTGGTCAATGCACAGAATCGCCCTGCCGGGGCACGACAGAGAGAAGGAGGGGACAGGTTCGTGTTTTCGAAGTTAAGGTGTTAAAGATGGAAGCAGAACGCGACAAATCCCGAGTGCTGACATCAGTTATCCCGAGAGAAAGAACAGGAAAGAGAGCGACAGAAGAGCAGAGAAAGAAATCAGACGAAAGATTAGGTGTGTTCGTTTCTGCCTCGACGAGTTGAAACTGATCGAGCGCTTGTCAACTTTGTATATTTGTGTGGATATACGCGATTTCGGTGCTGTCTTGCAAAGTAAGCTAGAAAAGAGCTAGGCACAGACCTTGCCGGTGATGTTTTGCTGCTGCTTCTTTGTGATTATCAAGTCGCCTCCAGTGATATGGGACGGTCGGAACCACCAACTGGGACCGCCGACGCCCGCGTCTCTGCACTTCCGTTCCGAAGTGGCCCGAACGCATGGGACCTTTCCATCTATATTCTTATATCAACGGTATGCTTGAAGCCTACATAACAGGTGATTCGTAATTGTTCGCTTGAATCCCACGAGGAGGCGGGTTTAAAACTCTGCGTTCCGAGGTGACTTGCCGTTCCTGATTGTTCGATAGTGACTCTCTCGCCGGTCTGGCGGGTCTCATCCTACTCTTCCGGATCTGTACCGTTATTTTATGAAATCTATAAATCTACGTAAGGCTCTGGTGGCTTGCGTGCAAGAGGCCGATCTCACTTAGAACATCTGTACTCGTTGTTGCATCAACAAAAAATAAAATAAAAAGGCTTTCCGCATAGTTTATGCGCTCCACGAAGTTGTTCTTACAAGATTTCGCTGTCTGTGGCGAGAAACCTTGCTCTTGGCGTCCGATACGTATACGTCTTGATGAAATAACACATAGCTAAGTTAAAGAACGTACCGTACACACTTCTTAATTCCCCACATAGAGGGGAAAATTAGTCATGTCTCACGAGGAGCCGGACCTTGGGTACTACGGTTCGTGAGGTGCGTACGAGCATGGTAACACTTCTCTTCGCCCATTCTATTCCCCCCCTCTCTCTCTTTCACTTTCCTCGCCGCCCTCTTTCCTTTAAAGGATCGGGTGACCCTAGTCAGGAGAACCAGGATGCATCCCCTTTCATATAAATAAACAACGTTTCCAGAAGAATACCCCACGTTATTGTTAATATATATAGTATACTGTCGAGACCCGTTATAACGAACTCGGTTATAACGAAATAGCGGCTACAGCGAAGCGATCCCGATTTCCCATTCCCTTTGACACTTCGTGATAACCGAAGTCGGTTATAACGAAATACCGTATATACCGAAGTGATTTCCGATTCCCGTTGACTTCGTTGTAACTTATAATATATATATATAGTATATCAATGGCGTAGCCAGCAATTTTTTCGGGCAAGGGGGTCAAAAGGCTTGTGTATATTATAGGGTCCATAATTCATAATGGCACAGCGTGAATTTTACAAGGACATAATGTTACATTATGAATACATACCAACTCGCCCAGTTATCCTGTTTGCTATTATAGGGTCGGCTGGAACTCGGGGGGGGGGGGAGTAACTGAAGCACCATAAGCCCCTCCCCCCCTTCTTCCCCGCCGGCTACGCCCCTGATACACACACATATATATATATATATATATATATATATTAATTTATAGCGAGCTGCATGTTCGACTTGTGTTCAATTTCGAAAGAAGGCCGACATCTCCTTTCTCCTCTTAAATTCGGAATTTCCATCCTGACAGCGAACATTGCGACACCAGTATTGTGGGGCATCCGGACAACGATAGCTGGCAGGGGATCTATCGACCGGCCGGCGCTCTCGTTACCGTCTTTGCATTCCTTCTGCCTCTCGGTCGGTTGTCGTCGTTCTCCCTTGTGGCGGCAAAGAACGCGGCAAGGAGAATGGGCGACTCCCGCTTCGCGCGCAAACTCTTCCCGCCTTTTCTCCTTTCTTCGCACCACTTACTACCGACGCTGGCCCCCCTTCTCGCAACAATATGCGGATCACGCGCGCGTTTAGGAGGAATGCGCAAATAGCTCGATGTCGTCGCTACACTCCCTATTTTTTTTACCTTATCATGGACCGCAGCGAGGGCTGCGAGCGATCCTAGCCAATCCGATAGAGTCCGAGGGACACGTGACCTTAGGAAGGGACGCGGCGATCAACTCCACCCGTATGCCGTTTCACCTAAAAATCCAGACGCAGCCGATGCTACGAGCTGATGGTATAAATCAGACGGCGTGAAAACCGCATCATCATAGTGCTCTCCATGTTTCTGAACATGTTCTGTCATCGGTGAGCCAATCATAAACAAAAAAAGGCCTAGTGATTTGCGTATTCGATGCTGCTAGATTGGTTCGTTGCGTTGGCTAAACGGTCGTATACTTAGGTGTGAAACGGAGTGTGGAGTTGTGACGCCGTCACAGTAGAATCGTGTGAAGACGTTGATTGGACGCGAGCGTCACGTCATCACTCGGCTGGGACTCGTGTCCAATCAAAAGCGTCGAAAGAGGCTCGTCGCCGGGCTCGTGACCAATTGACGAGTTGCGCGTCGTTCAACTGCGACCACGTTCCATGGAAGAAGAGGTGGATGTTCGCGAGTGACCCAGATTATGCGAAATGCGCGTTGGTAGGGATGCGCTGGGAGCCCAGTCACGTGATTAGTATGCAGTGCTGAATTGACTGCGACGGCTGGTGGTGTATACGTTGCGGTCCATTGTAGGGTAAGACTTCGTACGCGCGATCGCTGGAAGGCGACGTTGCAACCCGATTGGGGGGGGGCGCTTGCTTTCGTGTTTCGTTTTGCATGGGAATGATCTTAAGCTTGTATCGCGTCCTAACGCGAATCGTTTTCGGAGTCTGGCGCTTTATTTCGAAAGGGACGAGGTGTCACATGCGGCGGCAAAGAAGATACGAGGAGGGAGATAATGTGTTTGTGCAGTCAGGCCACAGAGTTGGTAGCCGGTTGTATCTCTCTCGAAGAAAAATAAGCAAACATGAGAAAGGGATTAAGATGCCTCGATACTTTTATTTTTTTTGTTGTTTTACGGTGGGGTGGCCACGTTTTGTTTTACCCGATGCCGACAGTGCGCGACTCTACAAAAAAACTGTACAGATATTAAAGGCGCAAGACCCAAAATAGCGGCTAAGCAAAAGCAATAGCTCTGAGCCCGAGCCTCGCGGCGCCATTTTAGGTGTTCCAGACTGGAAGAAAACAGAAAGAAACAAAAAAGACGTCACGCGACTGGTGTTAGTGCGGGGAAGCTACCTGGCAAGCTTGCAATGGCACGTGCTGCCCAGACGAGCGACAGGCGCTTGGCGGCCTGAAAGATCCCATTGTGATGTAGTGACTTGTGATAGCTTTTCGTGTCTTCTCGCGTTGAGTTACATCTTCGGGGAAAACAAACGTGAAATTCAGATTCACGGGATAAAACCACTCTAAAACTCACCTCCAACTTGTTTTTTTTTTTTCAAGAACCTCTCCAACTTTTTTTTTAATGAAGGAAGAAAGTAGAACCTTTTGACCAGCGCGGAACTAACGTATACCCTCGACTTAGTTCATTTTTGGATTGCCCGCTGAGAAAGGGTCTGCAACCGCCGAGGGTAAGGGCGAAAAGGTTTAGAAACGGACCTCTTGCGTGAGTTAGTTCCAAGTGCTTCTTTTTACCGTGTTACAGTTTTTTGAAAATCTACGGTTGTCTGGCAATCACTGCGTCGTCGTCGAGCGCATACATAATTTTAATAAGCACTAGAACAATCGCAGAAAGAGCGTAATGAGCACAAGAAGCATCAGCGCAAGTGTGACTGCAACGTAACCAACCTTCACATGTTTCCCAAGGTTCCAAAGGTATATATGAAGTCAGTCGATTGCAAGCCTGATTCCTTTACTCTCACGGCTACTTCGCAAGGCGAGCAGACTGATTCCAACCCGGTGCCCCATGCACTTCCACACCAAATGTTCTGGCGTGTCTATCTCTTGAAATGTTGCGCTATACGTCTTTGTCCTTAACGCTCCCGTTCTCGCCTCGAACACCCTCGAACAGCTCTGTGCTCAGAATCATTGTTGCCAGTTGTCTGATGCTTTATGTGAAATCGCCGTATACGGTTTACCGTTCTCCAGAAATGTTAGAGCAGTCCGCCACAGAGCAATCCAGTATCGCCCGAACTTGCTGACACCGTATCTAAAGTACAGGAAGACGCATTTTGTAATCAGAATGATCGCCAATGGCGGCCCCTTTGCATTAAGCAACCAGATGGAAGTGCTCGCAAGAAAATCTGGTAATAAAGTGCCGCTACTATGAGCGCATAGAAGTTATATAGTAGCTCTAGTACCAAAGTACCATGCCGCCGCTCCGGATACCGTGCAAGTGATGCGAGTTTCATACATCATGCCAAGGGGGCATGTGGAAATTGGACAGCCTGTAAAATTACAGGTGGATCAGATATTAGCCTTGGTGAGGGCGTCGAGAACGAGAGCTTTCTCGAACAAAATACGACGGGGCAAGTTAGCTCACGTAGGTAAATGTTAAACATGATGATGTTGCCCAAGCCCCGGGTAAAGTCACTATGTTTAGCTTTCTCTGATGCTTATTGGGCGGTCAGAGATTTCTGCTAAGGGAGTTTTGTAGACAAATGTTAAATTTTTCACCTGCACACGGATGGCAATAAACATCTCGGGGGCCGCTGATACGTTTGTTCTGAGCATTTCTTTACACACTGGTATATTTCAGCGTTTGTACGGCAACAGAGCAACTTAAAACCTCCAAATAAAGCACGGTTTGTCAATTGCTTCCTTCATGAAATAGCAGACGCTCACAATTCAAGCTCGCATTTGATTCCGTTGCCCGCGGGACGCGATTTCTATCAGAAAATTTACTTTTCTTCCTTTGGGTTCCGCGACACATCTAGCAGACGAACTTTCGTCGTCTGCTCCCGCTCCTCGCCGGCCTCGCCGGAGCGAGGCATGACGGGATTGCATTTTGGCGCACGCCCGATTTTCTCGGTGCAGCGAGTGCACGCACGCGTGCAGTGTCAGCGATGAAACGAACTCGGAGAGTGCGACCACTCGTGGAGTGCCGGCCGAAACGAACCCGCTCCACCTAACACTTCTAAGGAAATTTAGACGGCCCACAAAAATCGGCTTCTAAACGCATCGCGCTGCAATTCACTACAGAGGTGCGAGCAGGTGGTCACCTACACGTCCACGTTGAACTGTTATCCAAATGTTTCTAGCTCATACTAAAGTCACTCACAAAGTGAAAAACTGATCGATCTCAGTTGTCATCAGGGGTTTCCCCAGGAATTGAAATTAAGGGGGTGTCTAAATTTCTAGGGGGAGGGGGGGGGGGGGGTTAGGGGGGGGGCATTGAGAGTAGAGGAATCGTGAATTAAGGGGGTGCCTTCGGAAAAACAAGAGGGGGGGGTTCCACCATTAAAATCTTCGATGATTTAAAAGGGTCGTCCTGAACCAGTCGCGCCAAGATCGCCATGGAGCATCATCGCCCTGAAAGTGTTCCTTGCCAATATAAGCGTGTTTGGCACTGTGTATGCAATCAATCTATCAATCATGCTTATCTGCACAGATCTCTTACATTGATATTGTTTTTCTTGGGTGTTTGAAGACGCAAGATTTATTTTGCAATGCCGCCAAGGAACGACGACGCATGTGGTTACGGAGCAAAGATGTGCGCCTGTCTCGCCGGTGTGTGGATAACAAGAACTCTGTATTCAAGAAATATCTTTATAAAGCAACCTGTTACTGCGATTTCGGATCGGCTCACCAAGGAGAAACGAAGAGAAACTGCTCATTCCATGAACCAAAATGGCGACCATACAGGGAACGTGGCGCTACTTTAGCAGGATCCAATGACACTACACAAGGCAAGCGGGAAATAAACACTGAATGCGAGTGGCGCTTTCTGCATTAGCGGAACTTTCCTTGTCCTTTGTGAACTGCTGCTTCACACTCAAACAAGGAGTTGTTCTTGTCGTCTGCGCGCAAACTTGTAACTTATAATTGCCCGTGACAAAACCGTCAACGAGCTGAAACTGAAACTGTCCCCACTTATAGACCTTTCCAGCGCTTATCACCCGGGCGAAAAAGGCTGACTGGGTCACCGAGCTGTGAGCGCATGCGCAGTGTTCGATATATTGCACATGGGCTCTAGAGCGTAGGATCAGAAGGCGTTCCGCAGCCCAGCAGACCAAGATGGCAGCGTGCAGAAGGCGATTATTGGAAATGTCGATATCAAGCATGCAGGTGGTGAAAGTTTACAGTGAAAAAAAGAAAATAATAATCAAGGAATGAACTTACCTCATTAAAAAGAAAACAAAACAAAAACAGACATCCGCTCTGAGAAATCTTCGCCGCCACATCGCAGACGATGGCATGTCCTCCGAGATCCCGAAGCGCGCGAACGGCGCGTGACGATGGACGCCTAGTGAGAAGTGCTGCCGACAGATGGCGTACTCCGCGTCGGAAGAGCGTCGGCCGATTCGGATTATGGTATCAGACGAGAACGAGAACCGGTCAGCGCTCCCACGCCTACTAATATAAATATTCAACTGACAAAATTTCGTTTATAAATTTAACCCCTCCCCCACAAAAAAAAAATTATCAAGCTTTTTTTTTTTTTTTTTTGCGAAAACGATTAACACATTGCTGGACGCTCGCTCTCCTCCAAGGTGTGGTACTAGCGGTCCAGACCAAATACCCCATTTTGAAAACTTGCCATTACCTGATTAATAATTGGAGAGTGATTTTCGGAAATTTTCAACGGAGAGATGGTGGCCGTTGAGGGCCAGAAATACACGGAGATGCATGGCGTCAGCTACCGAGGCGCGGAACGTCGAAGTCAGGCAATACTTCGCTTCATTCTTGCGGGGAAAGGAACACTGTACAGTATTTCTGAGGACGCACTGTATTTTCTTGTTTGTTCAATGCTGCCGTACTTTCGATCAAAGTACGGCAGTTAAGTGAACGATGAATGCCGAGAGCTTTGCACCAAAGACGCGCAATCAGGTTGGTCAGTGGCGCGTCTGGAGCGAAGAGACAAAAGAGCCCAGCTCAGCGTCCGTTCCAATTAGCGTCGGTCTTTATCCCCGATTAGCCAAGATCCAAGGGACCAATAAAATGCCTCGCCGTTAACTTCCTAATGCGTCTAACTGTTCGGCCTGTCCCGGCGATTCGGACTAAGCAACAAGGATCACCTGCAGTGGAGGTTGTTAGGGCAACAGGAAAGAGAACGACGACGCAATTTGTATCGCAAGACAATTACTGCGATGCTTAGCTCCCTCGGTTCCTTGATCCACTCGAGAAAGCTAACAAACAAACATGCGGACATACAAAGAAACACACAAAGAAACAGTGATGCAAGCAACCAATTATACAGACAGACAATGAAACGTACGAAAGAAATAAACACACAAACAGACATGTAGACAAGCAAATACGCATGCAAACAAAAGAGCAAGCGACCATATAAAATAAACAATAACAAACAAACAGACAGACAAACAAACGAAGACTGATCTCAAACACGTAGAATATATTCCGTTATATGATCAGTACTTTCCACGCCCCAAACGTTCCCCAAGCTGTAAATGACTATAGACGAACGAACAACAAACTGCTCCCAGACATCTCGAAAACAACTTGTTGGCAGCCTGTTTCACTCTCTAGCGTGAAACTACTTGGTGAATCCTGTGGCGCGTTGGCGTTTCGATGAAACCGGATAAATTGGTGCCTTACCCTATCGTGCTGCGATTTACGACGAACTTACCCAAAGGTGGCGCGTATTGTGTGCCAAAATTTAAAATGATAAACTTAGCCGTACAAAAAATAAAAAAATAAAAATATTTTTTTTCACGTACGGTGTCCGTCTTTGAACGACACAACGACACGTGATTCATTGGCATAACAGCCGATAGATGGCGAAAGTGGTTATAGAGACCGGCAACCGTCAAGGTCAGAAAGGAACGAACACACACACACACGCGCCTGGTCCGGGTGTAACCAATCGAGTCACTTCCTCTACCTCTTTATTCTCTCGCATATATACAACCTAATGGTAGCGACACCTACGACAACAGTGGTCACCACGCCGAAGACTGAAGTTGGTAACGAGACGAAATTCCGTACTTTTCAAAAATAGGAGGAAAAAGATATGCTAGCTGGAAACCAACAAAATGGCTTCATTGTGGTCGTGTTTGAGTTGTTTCAGGTAATCTCGGCATAACTGACGCGTACTGTTTACCAGCTCCAGCTTGCTGTCACTCGAACAACGTTCGGAAAATGCGAGCATTTTTTTTTCTACGGGCGCATATGCAAACGCATTGTAATCAGGAAGCGGAAGGAGCTCGCCTCCCCAACGACGTTATTGAGGAGACCCCATCTGAATTGTAATATATATATATATATATATATATATATATATATATATACCCTGACGAAGGACGGACTCCGGCCGAAACGTCGAAGAATAAACCACCCGTTGTTGCTGTTTTCATCAAGGGTTTTGCTTTTCCTCTCAGTTATATCCCCACGCCTTCGGCCCCCCGCCACCATGCCCGTTATATATATATATATAGTCTTAAAAAAAAAAATTGAAAAAGTTTTACAAATGTTCGAAAAGCATCATATTCAAAAAATATTTGGTCTAAGGCTGGATGAAATATAATTTGCATTTTAATCGCGTCACAATATTTGCCCCTTCGCAAAAAAAAAAAAAAAAAGTTGTTATTTAGCGTTTTGCTATTTTACCACGAAGCTCGTCACCTTTCTGTTTGAAGCGCGTGTGCGTGTTTTTCTAATGACATTTTTGTGTTGTTTATGGAGCTATTTCGCTTCGTGCGGTTTGATGACTTCACAGCAGAGGCGGTGGAGCGTGCTCCTTGCCGATATTACTTCCCTCTCGCCGTGCTCCCGGGTCTATCATTGGGCGCTCTGCGATGTTCATTAAAAACGGCGCGTCGTATCACTCGCTCCCCGGCGAATTTGAATTCCTCGAGGGCAGGGATATCTATTTCTGCTTGCGCAGCCGCATTTGTACGCGCCTATTTTCGAGTCGATCGACGGACGAGGAAAAGAAAAACCGACGAAGAATATTGGCTCGCCGGTTTCGACGCTGATATTTATGCTCTGTTGACTCGAGATGTTGAGCATTTCGTCGTCGCCTTCGCCGCGAACTTTAGTTTAGTATACAGAGTGTCTTTGTGTACGCTGACGACGAATGAAAGCACGGCTGGTTTCTTGCATGCGTCCGTCAAACGAAGTAAGGCGGGAACCACAGTCTGCTGAACACAGATTAAATTCGGATACATGACAGAAATGCGTCGACAGAAGCTTCTCCCTTATTACCGCCAGTGAGGGTTCCCCCGCAACGCGCAATCAGTCCGGTCCGCTACCGAATAAATTCCCTGGATCCTTGGAAAGTAGTGCCAAGCCATAGCCTCCTGTATGCGAAACGCCTCGTATGGTCGCCATTTTGGTTCATGGAACGAACAGGTCCTTCTTGACCTTTCGGTTATATTGGCAAGAAGATTCAAGTTCGCAGTGACTGGTCGCTTTATGAAGACATTTTTCGCACACCGAGATTTTGTTACAACGTAAATCTTCGCACCGCTACCCCATGCGGCGTCAGTGCCTGGAGCCATTGTAAAATAATGAGTCTTTCTCGAAATACGCAAGAAAAAACTCACCGCATCTCCACGTGGTGAATGATGTTGGTTGGGACGAAGCTCTGGTGGTGCTTGTCTGCGTAGACGCTGAGCCGCAGCATGCCGAGCCTTTCGTTCGTTTTCATCCATGTCAGAAAGAGAATGTGTAGTATGGAACGTGGTTATATACGCATTTGAGCATTTGACCGCAACGCCCTCTTGTCTATAAACGTTGAGTCAATGCATGCAAAGTTTAACGCGATCATATACGCATTTGACCGCAGCGCCCTCTCCTGTATAGACGTTGAGAGGCAACATGCAACGTTTCATCCATGACATCCCCAGCTCTTGACTTACTACTACCACATCTCAGAGCCCCCTACTCGTCCAGCAGTCTTGGCCGAGTGGTTAAGGCGATGGATTAGAAATCCATTGGGGTCTCCCCGCACAGGTTGAAATCCAGTCGACTGCGCAAACAGATTTTTTTGTGCATCTTTTTTTTGCATCTTTTCTTTTTTTTTTTTGCCCTACTGTCATGTACCGGCGCCGCCGGCAGGTGGACTAAGCAACCGATGCCGCGAGCCTCTTGACTATCGCGTGCTAGCGAGAGCTCGGGCACTTGTTCCTGGACCGAGAACCGCGATGGACGCACCGTCCACACTGTAAAGCTGACAGTAAAGCTTGTATTTATCACCTACATGAGACGTGAGCTCACGAGCAGGAGCAGGAGCACCGGACGCCGGAGCTACATACGGACATGGCTAGCCCCTAAGGAGCTTCGCCCTTAAAATTGTAAGACACCTGTGGAGATAAGCGTGATTGATAAGTTGATTACGCACGCAGCGCCAAAAACGCATATATTGGCGAGGAACGCTTTTCTTACGAGGACGCCCCACAGGCTGCTTCAGAACGACCCTTTCGAGACTTCGAGATTTCAAAAAGATCGAAATGACGATTGCCGTGGCAATAGAGGTGAATCAGCCAATCATATCGCGAGGTTTTGGTCGCCTCGCATGTTAGGCATATGTTTGTCTCTTTGACTCGTCGCAACTTTAAAGATGGCTGACCAACGACTCGCTGTATAAATATCCCCCCCCCCCAATATGTTTGTCTCTTGCTAAGAGGTCGGTAAGGCAGTGGCGCTACTTAGTGCCACTAAACAAGCTACGCTATAGAGTAACGACACTTGACCATATTGTGGCTTAAAAACATGGTTGACAGTTATCTAAAGGTTTATCTGAAATCACAGAAAACGTTTTTCCCTCCTCAACACATGTGTAAACAGTTCGCTATAGAGAAAACCAATATTACACGAGCTTCCTAACTGCGAATCTAATGCTGAAGAAATCGTGCTTTTGAACCATGACGATCGGCAGTTGCATCTGCTCTGCACAAGCACCAAAATGGCAGCGCCCACAACAATGTCGGGGAACAGAGTGCCGATACCCTAAGCGCAACTCATTTAGTGGCTCTTGCGCTACTTTCTCAGCATCCAGTGGCTTTAGTCATGGCTACCTCCTCTTCTTTTCGTCTGCGGAGAGATTTGATACCACGGGTGGTATGTGATGGCATTTATTTGGCGCATACTTATCATGGTATCCGACTATTGGGGAGTATATATGTATGTATATTTGCGGCGCAATCTCTTTGTATCGAGAGTCTTGTAAGACACCCCAATAAAAGCAAAAAGAAAAACGAAATACAAAAAATCAACGAAAGAGAAGTGGTTGGCACGTGTCTCCAAAGTTCGCCAACCGTCACTTTCGCACAGTCAACGTTAATCAGTTCACCTGACACCGTCGTTTTAAGTGAGTGTTTGTCCCTCCAGCCAAAAGTAAGGCAGCGGCTATTGGCCATCTTGGTCACCTTGGTCATCTTGGTCAGGCCCCCGGTTTTTCAGTCGAGTCTGCCACCATGCCTCGAGCCTCCGCTTGGAGCATACTACATGGGTGTATTTATTGGTGAAACCAAGTGCCTGCTCCAAGCGGGCACCCACGACAGGCGTTGGGTGTAGTGCCCTGCTCGCAAGCAGCAAGTGGTCGATTGTCTCTTCGCCCGCTCCACACGCACTGCACACCGTGTCAGTCACGCTGCTATCGTACTTGCTTCGGTATAGGCGGGTACGTAGGGCACCACCACGGGCCTCAATAAGCAGTCGACTGCCCAGTGTGTTCCCGCAGAAAGTCACCGGGGCAATCTCCGTCTTCAGGGACGCGTACATGTGCATGGAATGGTGTTGTAGCATGCCGCTCATCCAACGGTCCCTCTCAACCCTCTTCACTTCCTCCCGCACTGTGCTCATCCACTCCTTTTCTGTTTGAGGTTCAGTGGCCAAGCAGAAGATCTTAAACTTTGTCCCAAGACGGAGGTCGAGGAGCGGCGCTCCCTAGCGGCCACCTCAAGAACTAACGCTGTGTGGCAAACAAACCCCCGACCGTAGTCATTCGTGCATTCGCTTCCGTGGGAGACGACGACGCGAGGCTCGTGAAACAAACTTAGCACTATTATTTTCTCCTAAACGTATCTAGATAGAAGTAATTTAGTTCCCTCTTGCGTTCATTGTGACCGAAGTCTACTTGAAAGGCAAAACAAGCCCCTGTGTGGTCACAGGCGAGCTCTGCGTCGTGTTGGCCCGCGCGCGCCGGATCGTGCATGGCCGGCACGGCGTCCGTATTTTTCTGAGAGGTTGACGAAACACCCACTTCACTTTTCTGCTACCCTGTCCCTCGCGAAAATCATGAACCACGTCGGCGAAAGCAAGCGGTGCCACATGGGAAAAGAGGACGTGCTCAACTGCGATCATGTCATCGAGTGCTGCGTTGCACCAGAGCCGACGATCAAAGATTTCTGCCGATAGGAGACCGATGAAAACGTATATCCTGTTCGAAAGCATGCTTCGAGCACCGCGGTACGCAGCAAGAGAGTAGCATATCGCTACAAACATACAGGGCGTTTTTACTTAGCTGCGCCAAACTTTCAAAAAAAAGGGAACGTGAGATGGAGTAATTTGAGCCCTTGGGAAGTGTTAGTGGGCCATGGCGGTGTGTAGAAAAAAAGTGAAATTAGGAAATTAGTTAGTGTAATGACATGTGATCAATACGGCGACAAAAAGAGGAAGAAAATGGAAGGAGACGAGGAGAAAAGGGAAGAAAAAACCTTTCAGCCTTTCCACTCTGGTGAAGAAGAAGAGCAGCGGAGCTGTAGCTTCCGTTCTAGGCGGTGGCTTTCCAGGCGAGCGATTTGCTCTTCTTTCACAAGGGAATCTGAAGCGCTCGACGCAGTGGAACTTTAGGCAACAGCGGCCTCGCGGTGGTTGCGAAACCATTCGTGCTGCTGCGCACATGGCCTCTTGTTCCGTTCCCGCTCTTCTTCCTCGAAGAAATGTTGCCGCCATCTATGAGCAACGGCGGCAAACAGACAATCGGCATTCGCGCGCGCGCTTCGGCATCTCGGAGGCCATGATCGGCAAACACAACACTCTGAAAAACTACCGCCATCTATGAGCGACGGCGGCAACCAGAGTGTTGTGTCGGCCACAGGTGTCGATATTTGTTTGGTACCGGACACGATCCTGGGGAAACTAGCCCTTAACAGCTCCGCTGTAAAAAAAGTCGGAGATTAATGCCTCGTTCACACTTGTGAACCGGCGGCCGGATCCGCGGGAATTCTGACGCCCGGCGACGAAAGCAGGCAGATTTTCCGACGGAAAAAAGTTTTCGCTCACCGTAAGCCAATCAGAACGCACGTGGGAAGTGGCTCTTGTTGACGTCAGATCCTGTCCGAGCAGACGGTATTGCAAATGGCGTCCACTATGTCTGTGCCGTCTGTGCCTGTGGCTATACCAGTGTCAGCGGAGCTACTAATAGAAGCGATGAAAAACCACGTCGTACTTTATGACAAGACGCATGCTCGATACAAAGACAATAGGGAGTTTGCAGAATAGCGCACGCTAAAGCTTTGCGTGCGCAAAGAATAGCGTCGTCGCCACTGCGCATGTTCCGAACGCAAACCAGGTTTTGCGCTTTGCGTGCGCAATTTTAGCGTGCGCTATTTCTCGGAAATAGCGTGCGTACGCAAAGAGTCTTTGCGCTTCTCCAAGGAGGATTCGTGATGAGAAGTAGGCTAAAGCCAAGACGAGCAGAGTTTAAAAAAATGGCGGCTTCCAGGATTATGTCGGCGGCTGCTTTGGCGGCGGCGTGAGTGCGACGTCGGCGGCATTCTTGCGACTGCGATTTTCAATACGGGAAGACATTGTACTCGGTTTGGCAACGATCACCGGCAACTTGATGCTTGTGACGCGCGAACATTTCTCGGCGAAGGTACGATGCGCGAAGGTCAGTACACGAGACCTCTCTTGCCGAGGCGACGCAAGCGGACACGACCGGTCAACCGCTCGCGTCGCATTCTCGTGTTTTAACAAATCTAAAATGGTACTCTGAACCAAAAGACTTGTTTTTTTCCTAAAGTTACAGCATTTCGTGTGTGAAATAAAAATTATGGCTGTATCTTGGTGGCGTCGCAAGCGCGAGATGCTTGGGCTTTTGGGTCGCGACGGAGAAACGCTATTCTAAAACTCTCTCGCGTCGCGTGCGCTAATACAAGCGCTAAATTTAGCACTAGCGTGCGCTAAAATTGCGTACGTTATTCTAAAACTCCCTAATGATTATGAGGACGAGCTATGGAAGCTAATTGGAACCGGATTGGGAACAAGCGGTACGTACGGCGGTGCACACTGCACACACGTTGTTTATTTACTGCGTTCTCGTGTTGCGAAGAGGATGTCGCGGATTCGCTCAGCACAGCGCTGCTGTAACCTATTTTACATCATAGCCGTAAAGTGTCTGCGCTGCAAGAGAAAGATTACGGGAGCATATTTGGGTAGCGCGGAGTCTCCATGTATTCTCGCACAGGGCCGGCCGCCCCCTGGAACCCTGAGTACCACGTGACTCGCGCCGAGCTGCTCTGTCGGCCATGTTGTCGGCGAAACACGCGGATCAAAGGATTGCGCTACTCTTCTCCGTAGGAGCTATACTAGTGTTCTAGCGGCAAAAAATGTCAAATGTGAACGGCCCGATCTTTTTCGGCGAGCGAATCCAGTCGGCGGCGAGTGCGTATTTCGCAAGTGTGAACTAGCCATAAGGGCGGAGAGCGGACGCATTCGGTAAAGCTTGGCTCCGGAATACACCGGCGAAGCTGTCATCCACGAAGTCTGCCGACCTGTCCTCACCGTCAACTCTGAACGGCACGCCTGGCTCAAGAGCGAACCGGCAAAGCCATCCCAACAACAGGTTGACTGGTCACCATCGGTACGCCGGCAGCTGGAGCCAAAGGAGACCGGCTTCTGCCACCGGGGAAGCGCCTAAAACCAACGTAAACCAGTGCAAACCTCGGCAAGTCGAACTTTGGATGTACGCCCTTTTCTTTTCTTTATTTGCTTATAAGTTTCCTTTTTTAATGCGAATAGCATTCTTTGGATACTTCACGCACTTTTCGTCTATGTATCTATCTATCTATCTATCTATGTATCTATCTATCTATCTGGCTATCTAACCTCTTACGCCGCGGGTCGATAAATAAATAAAAAAGACCGGCGCCGGCGGGATTCGAACCGTTGACCCTTTGATCAGCAGGCAGACGCGCTAACCACAGAGCTATGAAGGCAGGTCTTTCAAGGCACTCTAAACACCTGTTTATATCTTTACCATCGCGCGCGTTCCATGCACAAGGGCTCATTCCGCTCTCGTGAGGCTTAGCACTGCCCCTAGCTCACCCTCTCCCGCGCTCGGGAGAGGGTGATGTAGCGGCCGTGCTCACCCTCACGAGAGCGGAATGAAGCCCTCGTGCATGGAACGCGCGCGCCACCGGCAGCTGTGACAGCGCTATAAGGCGCGTCCTATGGTAAAGATATAAACAACCGTTTAGAGTGCCGTTGGTTGAGACTAGCTGAGACGCCAGAAAGTCTGGTCGGTACCATTTTGAGTGTTTGTGCGTATGGCGCGTGCTTTGCTCGCCTTCCTAAGTGACACAAACGCACGTGCTGGGCTGCGGAGATCGTGCGCAGGGCTGTGAAAGTGTCAACAAATTTAGAATCGCCTCAAGAGTGGGCTCGGCGTATCTAGAGTGTGCCGGCCACCTGACGAACGCGCATAACTCCGCACCGTTTGATGCTATTCGCATTAACGTAGATAATCGTTCCCAAAGGATGCGGGTTCTGTTTCCACCACGCCTCTTTGAGTCCGAGTGCACCCTTGCGCCACCTGTGGGGCGGTACTTCCCGTGCCCTATACCAGAAGGCCCATATTTTGGAAGGGCATCACACTCACGCCTGGAAAGCAGCTTGCAGCTCGTGAATTATGGCGCCTAAAATTGCGTCTATGCAAAAATTTTTTTTTCTTCGTAAACACAATTTTTTCTTTACGTGGATTCGGAAAGAAGAAAAACAACTAGGTGCAAATATATTTCTTTGATATCCAAAATCAGACGGACCTCTCAGTTTTCTTTCTTTTTACCATTAAGAACCTGACAGTTAGCTAATCAAATAAAATGTTTTAACTAACTTTTCAATTTTTCACTTCAGGGTACATAATATATTTAGAGGATTGAAGATCGACTACAGTACAGTCTAGCCGTGTCGTCAAATTTACACAAAAAATTCCTAGTTAGCGGCGAGATGTCTTGGTGGCGCCCTTGCATGGATTACCTCTCGTGACATCATTACCTTGCGAACAACAAGTTCGATGGTGTGTAATGCACATTGTGGAAGCCTGAAATCATTGCGCTCTCAAACCAACACTGCCAACACCGTCAAAATTAAAGTTCTTACATTACTTACATTTTTGTCGATGAGAAGTCCTTTGCTGACGTCATAGTCATCCTTCGGCCAATCGTGGAAAGCTGACCACAGCGACGCTTTCGATCGCGCACGCCGCCAAGTATAGCCGCTACGGGGTCGAGAATATGTCACTTATGGTAAATGGCGTCAAACCGTAAACTAAACAGGAAAGAGCGCCGGTAAAGTTATCGCTCCGCCCTTCCGTGCATGCGATTCGTCATTATCGCGGCAGGCTCCACTTGCTTAGGCGAAGCTGGCTGCGATAGCGACGATTCATGGGGGCCGGAAGGGCGGTTGTGATAACTTTACCGGCGCTCTTTCTCGCTTAGTTTCGGTTTGACGCCATTTACCAAAGTGACATTTCTCGACCCCGTAGCGCCTACTAGGAATTTTTTTATCCTAATTTGACGACACGGATAGACCATACTGTGGTCGATCTTCAATTCTCTAAATTCATTATGTGCCCTCAAGTGAAAAATTAAAAAGTTAGTTAAAACATTTTAGTGAATTAGCTAACTAATTACCTAATTTCACCTTTTTTCTAGAGGCCGCCATTGCCACTAACTTTTTCCCAGGGCTCAAATTACTTTATCTCACGTTTCCTTTTTTTGAACATTTGATGCAGATAAAAAAAAAAAAAAAACCCTGTATAAGCAGCGAGCTCGGAAACGATGCGACGATACGCTAGGCGAGTGCTAGCGTCGGCATTGTTTTTGCAACACATCAATTGTTTGTGGTGATGATGATTATGGGCGCGAATGTAACTTGACTATTAGCGAGATATCTAACTAAAAGAAGTATATAAGTAACGTTTAAAAAACTTTTGTATCTGCTGGCACATTTAAGTCAGGTTTATAACCCGTCGTCAACGGTCAAAATAGGTCGGCGCAGTTGTTAAACTTTCGAAAACTGAAATAGGAAGGACAGAGATCGAGCGTGTGATTCGGTTAAATGCACAGCTCACGCTCGCTGCGCACGAGTGGACATCGAACCTGCGCACTCGTGCGATGAGGGAAACACGGGCTAGGTCACAGTCTCTGTTTTTCATCTGCGCTCCAGAACAATGTCTATAAAACCGAGTGAATGTCGTAGAATCACTTCACAGGAACAAACGAAGAATTGAGAAAATGCTCACATTTTGATTATCAAAAAAGTCTAGTTTCAGAACGCCCGTTTTTAACGAGCAAAAAACAAAACAAACATGTACTCAACAAGTTCTGCAAAAAAACAAAACAACACACATCTGCAAACATGTTTTTGAAACACGGCATAGTCACAGAAAGAATGAAAACTGCAGGGGGTTCTTTCAGTTGTCCCGGTTCCAGCACTAGCTTCCTGCCTTCGACAATGCTTCGGAACCTTGTGACCCTCGAGCGTGCTTTCTGAGCCAAGCCCCACGTTTAATAAGCTGTCGTGAACTCTATAGAACAAGTTTGTCCGCCATAGTATACGGTGACATTTGTTATACGCTGTAGAAGAACAATTTTGTCAGTGCAGTACGACTGGTAGCCAGGAGTTGTTCAAGTGCGTCACGCAGCATAGTGGATACGGAGGACGAAATTCAAAGACTGGCGACTATTGTGGCAAAGGGGTTCGTGCATTCGAAACGTCAGGGCAAAGCAACGCACGAATCGAGAATTGACGCTGACAGAAGGCCCGTTCTACAGTCGACCACTACGTTTACGAAGGAATGCAACCAGTTGGAACGACGAGTTGCCATAGCAAGAAGCGCCAGACGACAGTTTCTTTCGTGTTCGTTCGCAACGCAAGGAGTTGAGCCGGTGCTTTGTTACGTTCGGGAACAAAGGGAGCGACCGCACCGACAGACCAATCACTGGTCGAGGAGAGCTCGGCCGCGCTTGTTGCATGCTGGTCGTGCCGGTAGCGGTTCCTTCTATCTGCGAACATGGAGTCGGTGGTGATCGTCGACGTGGTCGAGGTGGTGGTAGCTCATCGTTCCGCGTAAAAGCGCTATCCTTGGATGTGAATTTTCGTCGCGTGTCGCTATGATAACCCAGCACGTACTAAAGTTTGTTTCACCTTATGTTGTGCCGCAGCGAAGGTTAGAAGCGCGAGCTCATAGCGTTGGCAGCTGCTCTTAATTCACGAGAGCTTGTGCCGCCTAGATGTGCCCCAGAGCAAGGAGCTCGCGCTTGTAGCCTTTCCTGCGGTACGTCATAAGGTGAAACAGAGTATAGAAGGGAAGATCCATCTACTCGTGCGGAGATGTCGTGGCGGCACTCTCAAGACAGCAGGAACGCTCGTGCCGTCGTGTTTGTTCACTTCGACTATACTTCGTTTCAGCTTGGGTCCAGACGCAGCCGATGCTACAAGCGCGAGCTCCGGGCTTTCAGCGTCCCTGCCGAGCACACGCGCGTTCGTGCAGTGTAAGAACTGTTCAGGGCCACATGCTCGCGCTCGTAGCATCGGCTGCGTCTGGACCCAAGCTGAAACGAAGTATAGAGTGGTGCTTTTTTGTATTTGTGTCCTCAAACATCGCCCGGATTTCTTATTTCGCGCATTCCATGCATGTGCTTAAGTTCAAGGTATTACTGGTGCGTACCGTATAAACTTAAAGGATGCGAATTTTCACGCGTTTTTATCACCCGAGAAAAGTGAGTAGTGTTAACAATCCTAAAGGCTCGCAACGTCTTTGTGATCACGAAATCATATTTCTACGTTGCTATATCTCTGCTAAGATTACATCGTCTTTTACAATCGTAGAAAAGGCGTGTGGCGAGAGTTGTACTATTGGCAAAGTCGCGTATTAAAGTCGTGATCGTCCAAGACGGCGTACTGCATCTTTTTCTTTTCTTTTTTGCATCCACTATACCCTACAAGCCTATCCTGAAAAAAAAATAGTGAAGCTTGAGGCTATAGAAAACTGTTTGTCTATTTTTTGTTACGGCAATGAGTGGCAGCGCGTCCCCTTCTTTTTAGAGGCACCGCTGAAACAGCTGACGGCGGCGGAGAAGCGGTCGCCCTGCTGCCGACCCACTGCGCTTGTTGCAGTGGTTGCAGGTGTGTGTACGCGCGGCGCAGAGCGGTCGTTCCGGTCGCTCCGGTCGCAACGGATGCAGTCGTAGATAACGCGCTCGTTGCAGATGTCTGAACCAGCATTGAGAGTTTATTGCAGAGTTGGCTCGAATCGATATGTTGGCGCGCATTCGGGTAAGTGTCTCCTGTAGACTTCTTTTTTTCCCTCTTTTTTGTGAACGTGGAGACAACGGAATCGAGCCAAAAGAAACGGGAGGTCTGTGGCCAAGTGGACTAGCGTATGCCAGCTCGGATCGACTGTGAGAGGCCAATTGTAGACTCCGCGCCCGGAAAGGCTCGTTCGCGTCGCCAGGAGTGCTCGTTGGTGGTGCTCTTCCCGGAAAGATTGCTCCATGCGTCCAGACTACCGCGATGACAAAACGGCAAACACACTGCTTTGCTACCGGATGCACATCATGATACCACGGGGTACGTTTGTGCGAAAAAGAAGGAGAAGAAAGCCTCCCTCTTCGCCGTTCCCTGCTCCAGACTTCGACAACAGCGCCCTACGTCCGCCTACGTGCCAGCATTCAAGAGGCAGCTATCAAAATCCGAGAGCTTAACTGCATCGACGACATTAAACTGCTAATATGGCTCAATCAAAACATTCAACCGTATTCGTCCTCATTTTTTCGAGGAGGCAAGGTGATGGGCTCTCATCAGACAGCCAAGGTATAGTAGCCCGCCGTACCCATGTCTAGCCAAGTTCCCTCCATACCGAAAATGTTGCCTACCCAGATAGCTGTGCGTAGCTGTGCTGCCAGAATCAGCCGATATTAAAGTTTAAAGTACCTAGAAAGCGTCGTCGGTGCCGCAGAATTACAAAAGAGTGGGGCCGTTAAAAAAAAAAAAAGCGTATAAACATTTGTTATTCTTACTAAAAAAAAAATCTGAATTAGTGTTGCCTGTTGCCGACGAATAGAAAAAGAAACGTTGCCCGATGAAATACCGTGAAATATTTTGATGTCCTTTTCCTTTATTTTAAGTTGACGGGAAAGAGGGCAGTCAGGCGTCGTGCGGTGTCTCCAGTGATGGCAAAATTGCTATCGGGCTGTTAACAAAACTGGTTGTAGAAAATCAAAAATAAATCCAGAGAACAAAAAAGGCAGATTGCTAAATTGAAGAAAAAAAAGAATGTTCAAATTGGCCAGATCCTTGAATATTATTCGTCTCTTCTATCAGAGAAACATGTTTGTGATTAAAAGATGTTGATTCTATGGGGAGCGCAAGTACGTCTTTTTCTTGACCAGGGGTTGTAGTGATGTCAGAACGCCGAGCTCTGATTGGCTCTGATTGGAAGGATAGTGGGTAGACCGCAATGCTAGCTGCCTTGAGGTCTACCCGCTCTCTTTCCAATCGGAGCCAATCAGAGCTCGGCGTTCTGCACACTGCAACCCCTGTGCAAGCAGCAGACGAACTTGCGCTCCCCATAGTCGCTGACATCCGTAGACAATGAAATTGCGTCATTAGCCAATAAGAACGACAAACATCCAAATCAGGAAGCAAGAAGCGTGAACATAATTAGCCATGCCCCGTGCCTCTTCATTGCACTCCCACTGCTCATACATTATAGAAAAGACACGGTGTTCGCTGGAAGCATGATAACATGATTATCAGGCATGTTCCAAGCACGTTTGCTTTATGTACGCTTATAACATGTCTGCAGACAGTTTTTATGACAAATGTGACAGGGCCGCCATTCAAGGAGAAAATTTGGTCGACGATCAATGGGAATCATCTGATGGAAATGCGTTAACATTGGTTCTTTCTCGCCCCCTTCCATTCGTCTAGGACCCCTTGCCATTCGTTTATCATCGCTTTTTTGTCGTTTACATTCGTTTACATTTCTTTAAGGCCTCTTTCGGATCATTCATAACCCGTATTTTTACACCGCTTTTATAACTCGTGGAAAGAACCACATCCAGCGCCGGAGCGGCAACTGAGCTGGGCCGCACTTGAAAGCGGCGCGGTGCCTGTTTGTCTCTGGCTCCGCGCCAGCTGTGCGACGCTCGTATTTGTCTGAAGAGCTGACGTCAGCACGCGTCACCCTCTTCCTCTCTCCCCACCACCATGGTGAGACCAAATACTTTTTACAAGGGGTATACACTGTACTCCCCGATAATACAATGGCCTCGGCGCGGACAGGTTTGGCTCACTTTAAAGGCTGGATAACCGGACACCTTAGGTTTTTACGCATGGAGTTAGGAGTGATGGGAGGCGCCATCTATTGTCATGGAAGTCGCGGTTATCAGCCATTTGCCGCCGGTGGTGAAGTGCGCGCAGCATGGCCGGTCGGTCATCGCAAGTGTTTGCTCAATATGTGTCGTAGCTTGTTACCTAAACATTTTTAGCACAAAAATATGTTTTCTTTTTTTCCGGCACGGCGAGACGTTTAAACCGCCATGGGAGAAATTGGCGCCGTAGGCGCGCCGTCTAATGCAAATGATCGAGGCAGGATGTATCCTCCCTAGTAAAGTATTTGGTAAGACATTGAATCGGTAAACGCGATAACTTCTCACCACCCCACTCCCTCCTCGCTATGTCATGCATGGTGGTGACAGACGAACCGACACCGGTTGGTTTCCGTGAAAACGACCGTTTTTATGCCAACGCATTGAAACACGCCTCAAATAGTGGCTGCAGACTGTCTTTGCATGATGTATTAATGGAGTGACCTTGCCATTAGAACATCGTCATCGAGATCCTGGAACGTGTGAGTTCTTGTGTCGAAGCATTGGTCCCTGTTCTACGGACTTCAAGAAATCTTCCAAACGAAGTTTGATCTCTTGTAAACGTCGTCTATCGTGGCAGTTTACAGGAGGAAGCGGCTACCTATGTTTTGCTATCCTACGAACGATCCCGTTCTAAAAGGTTACTTATGCGGAACAGTTTGCTACACTTCACACAGGGAAAGAGATAGAGTACTTATAAAGAGGAAAATGAGATAGGATTGCATGGCGCGGGGACACGTAGGTCACTCTCATGGCGTTCTATATGCGTAGCATTTATAACTGCTCTGAGACGTAACGTGACCATCAGGAAAGTACGTGACCACGTGGCGGGACGTTATGGAGTCGCGTGACGAGACATCACGATGTCACGTCATTGCGTCACCGGAAGTAGCCATATGATGTGACGTGACGTTACGACGCACCATGACGTCAACGCCACGTGGTGTAATGTGACGTCAGTCTTATGTGACGCCATGACGTCATCGACGCTACATTCCAGTCACGCTCACCAAGGCGCTTAGTGCTCGCTCTGTAAATGCTAGGTGACTAAACAAAACACAAACACGAAAGGAAACACGGCAGATAATAACCCTTTCTTTCTAAACACGTTAGTCTAACGAGCCATAAAAACATTATTGTATTTGTTCGTGTTTTTTTCTCGTGGTTGTTGTTGTCGTTGTAGCTTGCGCTGCTTGTGTTTCCGCAACTTGTTGTCGTTCTCTTGCCGCTAGGAAAAAATCTCAACCATCAAGCACTTACATTGAGCCTGCACGCGAGGGGGGCAAAGTACATAACCCACAAAAAAAGTGCTCAATTTACTGCGCCATAAATCTGGCAAATTAGAGGGGAACAATGTACTAGTAGAAGGGCAGTTCGAGCCCGCGTTTGTGGCAGCGGGCGGGCGGAACGAAGGATAGTGTTTTTAACCCCGTTACTTTTGAGAGAGTGAGCATTGTCGTTGTTACGTGTAAAGCCTGTGCCAGTGACAGATTTAAGGGGGGGGGGGAGACGTACTCTCCTATGCCCGCCATGGGAACTTTCCGATGGGAAGAACGACACACAGACCAGCTCTTTTTTAGGAAGAAATGTTTGGTTTTTGGTGATATGGCAATTATTAGATCAACCAAATAGATCTGGGCAAAGCAGCACCTATCATCCCATCCGTGCGCGACCTCACATTTCTCTGCAGACCATCCCTCCCCCTCCGCTACCCCCCCCCCCTCCCGAATCAGGCCCATAAATGCTCCGCTAGCCTAAGCCGTATTCACATCGATAGACCCTGTCGAAAAGTGCTGCCACCTAGTAGCTGCTGCGCAAATTATTCTAGTCCGACATGATGAACAGAACAGCGCGTAAAAAGACAAGGACAGAGTGAAGGAACATGCACAACACACAAGCGCTGTTCCTCCTCTCTGTCCCTGTCTTTTTGTGCGCTGTTCTGTTCACCATGTCATCATACCAACCCGCCCGTCCGCTCACGGCCGGGCTAGACAGCGACATTCCTTACGGTCTTTGGTCTCGATTTAGAAGTAATGGGAGCGTTTTCTACCGCGCGGAGGCAACTTTTACGTCTAATCTACGAAGGCCAATAAAAAAAGTAACCACAATTTGTTTTTCATTTGAATAATAATAAAAGAACGAGGAATAAAAGCAATTTGCCACTTTTTACCGCAACCAACCCCCCCCCCCCCCCCCCTCCCTCCGCGTTGAACATGTGTTTGCCCACGCCACAGAAACACGCAATTGCTAAAAAAAAAAAAGTGCTGACTTTGAAGCCAGGAATGTGCCTCCGCTTTCAGCTCATCGTTGTACGGAAGTTTATTACTCCGAGAACTGCGTTGGGGGGTCCGAACAAATAAAAGCGGCTCGGTGCCCGGTTCTTTGAGTATGGCGGACGCAGAATGCACTAAAAACGTAGACAATGTCCAAAATAAAACGGACGGCAACTTTTACGGCTAAGCTACGAGGCAAAAAAAAACACATAAAATTAACCACAATTTGTTTTTTATTTGAATAATAATGAAACGAGGAATAAAAGCAATTTTTGTTTTCACTGTCGCACGTACCGTGTGGAGGCTCGCATTGTCGTGATAAAGCAACACTCCAAAGATCAGCAAACCATGGAGCTTTGACCTGACCACAGACTTCAAGTTGCTCTCGAGCAGGTCACAATAGCGCATGATGTTGCCACCGAGTTGCCTGGGGATGAAACATGTAACTATAGGTCCTTTATGGTCCCAAAACACCGTGAGCATATATTTGCCCCGCGTCGGAACTGCCGGGAACCTCTTTGGCATTGGTCACAAGGTGTGGCTTGCCTGCTTGGTCTCTAGCTGGACACAGTGATTTTAAGATTTGTCTGCCAGTGGCAATGCGTTAAAATAATTATTTAGAGCACATTCACATCATCATATTCATCATCATCACATCATCATCATAGCGTCGGAGCAGCGTCTCGCACACACCTATAGGCGGCGCTCTTTATTCTCCTGCGTATGTTGTGTCGCGGTACCCACCTGGCGGACACCTTATTGTTCTGCCGGGGGTCGTGACTAATGCTCAATGTTTCTGCAGTTTTACTAATAGCGACACGGCAGTTTCTTTTTTTTTTTTTGCAGCGGAGCTGTTAAGGGCTAGTTACCCCAGGATCGTGTCCACCAGCAAAGAAATGATGACACCGAACTCTGGATAGCTACCGCCATCTATGAGCGACGGCGGAAACCAGATAACTGGTTGCCGCCGTTGCTCATAGATGGCGGCAACCTTTCCTCGGAGGAAGAAGAGCAGGTGAGGAACGAGCGGCGATGTGCGCAGCAGCGCGAATGGTTCCGCTACCGCCACGAGGCCGCTGTCGCCTAAAGTTCTACTGCGTCGAGCACTTCAGATTCCTTTGCGAAAGAAGAGCAGATCGCTTGCCTGGAAAGCCACCGCCGAGAACAGAAGCTGCAGCTCCGCTGCTCTTCCTTCTTCACCAGAGTGGAAAGGCTGGAAGTTTTCTGTACAAGCCGTTTGACTTCCGATATTGAGTACGGCGTCGTCCATGTGCGAGTTCGTCCGGAACGAAGTGCGTCCAGTCAGATTAATAGGTTCTCCACTTTAAAACTTTTTTGTGCCGCTCGGACACCTGTCGATGTAACATACAGGCGCCTCCATTCTGCTTCAACGTCCGGAGGTGAATATCCGTGTGCTTTTTTCGCCCTCTATATGCAAAGACTGGACCACTGCAGGCACCGCTCCACCCCGGTGCATGGTTTCAACGGGTGGCCATTTTGAGAGTGCTGCGATCCCGTGACGTTTTCCGTCACATTTTCCAGCGGGTAGTTGGACCAGCGTCTAAAGCCTCCTTTCGTGAAGGACCAAACAATATTTGAAGCACTGCAGTCTATCACGTAGCGGGATTTCGATTTCTTCTAGCTACATAGCGGTTACTTTTTGACTCTGCATCGTATTTATGCTTGCTAACAATTTCAGTGGCGGAAAATTTCTAAAGACTTGACAAACGGCTTTCTTTTTTTCTTTGTCAACTGGAATAATTATATTCAGCAGAGCAGTGTTCACTGTCAATTTTTTTTTTCGTGGTCAGTTGGTAGCGCAAGTGCGCGAGAAAGCTTGGTGTTAGGAATGGCTAATAGAATGCGTGGACCTTCATCTTTGTTTTCGCTTCTGACATCGAAAAAAAATTCCAATTTGGAGTGGGGCAAATAGAGAGTGGAGAGTGTGAAATTGCGACCGTTAACATCAACAACCTCTATAAAAAAGAAAAAAGAAAGAAAGGTGGCAAAAACGGAAAAGTAAAGAAAAACAGGTGAAAAGAAACCATTTTCAATTTCGGGCGAGTTCGCTTTCCAGGGACGCGTTGAACTTGTCCAGTTGCCTGTTAGCCTTTGTACTCGTTTATAAAAAGACTGCTTCCGTTGTTTCCTTCTTTTCTCGTTTTTTTTTTTTTTTTACGGCGAGGTTTTGCAGCATTTTTTGGGCTGTGTTTTGCGTAGGGCCGAGGACCGCTAAATGTAGCGGGTGATCGCAGTATATCACGTGACACTCTCATGAGACAGTGTAACAAGATGTTATGTAACGTGACGTCAGAGTGTGACCTGCGTTGCAGTGCCACGTGACACGATGTCACAGTCCCACATGACGGCATAGTGTCAAGGGAGGTCATAGTGTCGCGTAACGCCATGTGTCACGAGACACCATGGTGTTACGCGGCCTTAGCGTCATGTCACATCACAATGTCACACGTGGTGCCAAAATGTCACGGGACACCGCGACGTTCAGCGGAAAAAAAACAACAAAAAAACTTCCCCGCTAAATGTGGCGGGAAAGTGCCCGCGTGTGGCGCGGTCCTGTGTAGTTTGTGCAACATTGTGGAGTTCGTCTCGGCTGTCGCCGCGGCTTGTTTACAGGGCACGGACGCGGAACCGGAACTCTTCTTTTAAGCCTGCTCGTCGCTCGTGTCAGGCCCGTCTACACAACCGTTATTGTCGGTACTCCTAATAAACGCGACAAATTATTTCGTTACGTTTATCCTGAAAACAAAAAAAAACGTATGCCGCAAAATAGTTTTTTTTTTTTTCAAAAGCCCGTGAAGCAACATTTGTGGGCGCCGTTTCTTGGGCTAGGCTAGGTCTAGGCTAGGTGGCGCAAGCTACCGTCCGTTATAAAAGATGCAGCCGTTGTCCTCCATCCATCCATCTATCCAAAGCCACGAAGCGTGCGTTTTGGATTCGAGTCCTTGCCTATGGCTGACGCACACTTTGTTTTTAATATGAGCAGAGCCGCGGAACACTCATACAGCCCTCCTGTCCCATACATAATCAAAATAACAAAATGACCCACCACGATTTTTTTTTTTTGGTGCAAGAAATGAATTATGCATCGCCGAACGCTCGTTTTCCGCCCAAATGTAACTCTAGCGGTTTAGACCAGATGCCAAAGTTTTAAAGCCTTATTAAAATTTATAAGTGATTTTTTTTTAAATTTTTAATGGGAAAACGGCGGCCGATGGAGCCGTCAAGTAACAGCAACAAGAACGGGCCTCAGTTTCTCATAGAAATTTTTTAGAAAATAACCTATAACTTTAGAATAAGACAAGGCTTAGTTCCGCAACTATGGAATTCGGTTTGGACCACTAGCGCTACTTTTGGGGCAGACGCTAAGCGTTCAGTGATGCGCTGTTTGTTTTTGCGATAAAAGATACCCAGTATCTTTTTTTCTTGGGAAAGGGGGGGGGGGGGGACACACTGTATGTGCCCAAACAATGGCGTTTTCGGATAATTGGCCCAGCAAGTATTGGATGGCGCGTGCTTTCGAAAAAGTGTCTTTTACGCCATCTAGAAACGCGTTTCGGTTATGTCTGCGAGGACCAAAACTCGCGACGCAAAGCTAAAGAAGCGGGGAGCGTTTTTGCGCGGTCTGGCGACGACAGCGTTACGACTTTGCACCAGTTCTGTCTTCTTCGTTTCGCTTTCGCCGAAAGAAAACCGTCGTGTTTTCTTCCGCGAGCGAGGATAAATGTGGCGATAAACTCAATGGCCGCCGACAGTAAGTCGATTCTCTTCTGTTGTTTCTTTCGCCCTCTCGTTGAGCAATTCCGGGGGTCGTTTTTACTCTCTTCCACGTATCTTATTTCTCTACGCCTGGTTTTCGGCTGGGAGTTGTGTTCTGCTCCCCCCCTCCCCCCTCTTCTCGTTCCATTGTTTCCCGCTATTTTACGACGCGGTCCTTGGCCATAGGGAGCGTCGGCTCAGATTAGATTCACGAAATGCCATTTTTATTCAGGTAAGCCCCGTTCGTGGCGTCCGGCACTTTCTCCCTTAGTTTGCACGCAGACGCCTAGGTATTGGGGTCGTGTCTGGTGTAGGTGAAGCGCGCAACCATAGCGAGGTGATCCGTCGACCATAGAACTCGGTAACTTCGTACGGGGCCGTATTTGGGCAAGCGCTTGCATTCTGTTTTCCTTCGTCGTCGCCCCGGCGGCGTTTAGGTTGTGCGTCATTACGTTTTCTCGGGTTGTTCGCGGATCCTAAGCCGGGGGGGAATTACATTGGTGGATACAAATTGGCGAAAAAAAATAACAATAAGACAAACGCTACAAGAAAGGTACTACTTTATTGTTTTTTGATTTGACACTGAAAGCGCCATTTATATTTTTGTTTTGTTTATTTAAACTTAATTAGGTTCCTCAGACGCTCTGTTACCGCGCGTAGACACATGCTGGCACACGCTTGTTAAAGATCGCGACTCGCTCATGATGAAGCGCTGTAGCGTCGCAACGCTCTCGAGCCTCCAACTGGCCGATAGAAACAGGCCTAGCCGGGCAGAAAATGAGGTAGAGGAGAAAATGAAAGCGCGGGGGCGCCATTATGCCGACCTCTTACTGGAATGATTAGTTAGTGGAGGCAAAGCTAGTTGCATGTGTCTCTAATTACTGTTCAAACGCGTTCGAACGCCGAACGCTAGACGCCAGCGTTCCGCGTTCGAACGCGATCGACGAGTGCAGTTGGCACGCAGGTAGGAAGCTTCTGTAGGCGACAGGACGCCATCAGAGATGAAACCGGGGAGACTTCCGGTTTGGAGTGACGCGCCCCCAACGATGACCAGAGCTAAAAGACGCTATGCGGAGAGCAAGTTGTCTGCTTCTGGCGCAGGGCGTTCCGGTGACGTCAGAACGACGCAGAGTTCTGATTGGCTTTGATTGGAGGGATAGTGGGTACGACCTCAATGCTAGATGCCTCGAGGTCTACCCCCTATTTTGTTTTAAATCAGCCAATCAGAGCTCGGCGTTCTGACATCACCGCAACCCCTGGGCAAGAAGCAGACAAACTTGCGCTCCGATTTGGACGGACTTGGGCACCCTTGGGGGCGTTCCTACTTCCGGCTTCACTCGGGATTTTCTCGTTCTGCTGGCTTGAGCCGGTAGGTTGTCTCCCCTAATTCATACCTCCATGGCAACTGTACTACGGCAGTTGGAGACAAAGGCAGCTAACTTCGCCTATAGACCTGTAGCTCTCCAGTTTTGAACAGCGCCCCTGGCGAGAAACATAGGATATTTTTAGGGCGCGTTTCCACTGTGCGTAGTGTAGCGTCTTTTCAAGCGCTCTGTTAGTGCGCTTGAACCATGAGCAGACGCCGAGGGAAGCTGACAGACGCTAGTTTACACCCGTGGAAGGTACATGATGGGACGCTAGGACGCCGCGTTACGTCAGCATTAAATTGTCGCGTCTCGCGAACGCTAGCAGAAGCGCCTCTTTTGTGGTCGCGTCTCGTGAACGCTACAGCGCCCCCTGGCCGAGAGAAGCAGGCCTATACCCACCAATCATTCCAGTCAGAGCTCGTCGTTCTGGCGTTCGTTGGTGCTCTCGTTTCCGCCTTTCCCCCAGGTTTGTGCCCGCATACATACGGAGTACCAGCCGATGCTCTTTTATGTTTCCCGACAAACTCTGACTGGTGCAGTCGATGACGACGTGAAAGAACTCGAGCGAGCCGGAAATCATTGCCTCCGCGCATAGAATAGAAAACACACGGGGAGAGAGTTCATCGACATGGCGTCCGGCCAGATGTTGAGGCCGACGTGTACGTCACGCGAAACCAGACATGTACAAGTTACTCGGAAAAAGTAATTAAGTTAAGTTACTGAGTATTGACGTCAAAAGTAGTTTGAGTAGAGTAGAAAATACTGAAATAGAAAGTAATTGAGAAAATTACTAATTACCGTAAAAAAGTAGCGAATTACTTTTGAAGTTACTTTTATATGTTTTTATGGTAAAAAGAAAGTACAGAGGTTTTGATCCGTTTAGCTAAATTCTGCAAGCCAAATATGAATCGCTTGTTTTCTTCACAGAAATGCTTTAACAGCTGGTTCTCCTTCTGCGTTCCTAATTGTTTTGTACTTTCTTGTTTGTTTGGTCAGTAATGTGCTGCGAAAGTGTCTTTCGTACTTTGAGGTTTAGCACTGTCTGAGCTTAATTTTTTTAGACAGTGTCTGTTTGTTCACAGTGTTGCGGAAAGTACATTTGAAAAGTACTTGAAGTAAGGTACAAAGTAAATGAGAGGTTATGTACTTGAAGTAAAGTAGCAAGTACACCGGGTGCAATGTACTTGAAGTATCCTATATAAATACAATATATTTCAAGGTAAAGTACGCGCTATTTTAGCACAATCTTTCATGATGCCCTTTCATTCCCTATACTGTGTTTTTTCTAACTGGTGTGCATTGCTCCAGGGGTGCATGATCATGGCTGCATCAGTTTTTTACGGAAATGGCAGCAAATATTGTATAAGGTCAAGTCGCCGTAGAGTAGTTTTTTTAGTCTCGCTGACGAGCTATTTGACACAATCATCAAAAGGCACTGATTTCCATCGGTCTTACAGCCGCCATTACTTCACTCAGAGAAATGACCAGATGACGTCTCGAAAGAGCATGTTTTCACACGACGATACCGCCATTTTTGTTTTCGAATTCGGAAAATGTGCATTGAAGTCGGGCCTTTTCACTTTCCTCGGAAAATACAAGTACATGTTCAGAGCATTTACTTCAAGTAAAGTACAATTTTACTAAACAGCAGCAATTTAAGTACCATGTACATAGAGTACTGCCCAACACTGCTTGTTTATTGTTTTTTATATAAAAACGTTGGGGGAATTACTACTGGTATCTCGAACGATCTTTGAATCTTTGAAGATCTGCATATCCTGAGTTTTGGGAGGAAAGGCAACGGAAAAAGGTAATCTTTGCGTTGCCCTTTAGCACGCGATTCTTCGAGTACAACGCAAACTACGGGAGCACAAGATGAGCTTCAGAGCAGGTGCCGCATTTTGTTGCCTCCTTTGAGTGAGGAGGCAGTGTGTGCACCTCCTGTAGTGGGCGAGAGTCCAGTACTACAGGCCAGCCCTTTCTTCAAAAGGGTCGAGTCTCCTTGAGCTTCGGGACACAAAGAAACGCCAGTCTTCGGCGCAAATCCCGCAGCTACTCGGCCTCTCTTGCGTCGTGTCTGTTCGCTCCCCGCGCGTCGTAGCAGTGTTATTGCAGTAAGGGGAGGGGAAGGGGGTGGGGGAGAGGGGGGTCGGACTTTCCAAACCATTTCCTCCCCCCTTCCTACGCCACATGCTTCCCTTTCTTTGCAAATAATCAGCTGATCTTCACACATCTTGTCTCCGTTGTGCAGGAATGTTTGTTGAAAGGCAAAACAACCACTAAAATTCGAAAGTAATTTGTATCTTGAGTGGAAGTTACTCAAAGGAAGTAATTAAAGTAAACTACTAATTACCGAAATAAAAATGTAATTGAAAGTTACTGAACTACTGAGAAAAGTAGTTAAACTACAGTAACTTGAGTAGAGTTGTTGAATACGTACAAGTTGCGCGAAACCGCCCAGTGCGGAGACTTCCGTGCCTACAGAGGGCTGGAAAGGGGGGGGGGGTGCTGATTCGTCCCAGCGACCGAGAGTGGTACCACGCTTCATGCTTGATGTGTTAGTCTCTATGCTACCGTCTGTGAGTTGGCTTCAGTGCCACAATGACAAAGGCCTGTTAATGTTTTGAAAATTGGGTTCTAACTAAACTGGAGTGGTCAAGAAATATTAAAAAATATATCTAGATCTATTAGGGAGTGCGTTCCCAATAATGGCTGAACAACACCTTTACAAAATATTATAAAAAAGCTCAATCCGCTAATTTTAGTTAGCATCTTCTTTTCTATCCCTGGACCCAATGGTGGCGCTGCTCACCGTGTACAAATAGAGTTCCTGTATAGGCTCCCTACGGGAGCCAGAGTTGCGTGTTCATCCCCGTAGCGCCGTCTTTCCTGCACGGCATGTTGATCCTGCTCCTCACGTGACTGAATTCGGCGAATAGCGGCGCCGCGCGTTCGAGGCGCGCGGCGCGCTCAAAAGCAGGGGAACGTACTGTCGGGGCGCGTGCAACGTCTACTTTCCTGCACGGCACTTGATCCGGCTCCTCACGTGATCGGATCTCGGCGAATAGCGGCGCGGCGGCACGTGGAAAACAGACGCGCAACTCTGGCTCCCGTAGGGAGCCTATACAGCAACTCTATGTACAAATAGGGTGCATACATGTCTGTCTGTCTCGGGCTGAAGACGTCCTTCGTTGCACCGAGTTGGCCAGTGAGTGACGCGCTGGCGCACTCAGTGAGTGACTTGTACGATAAAAGAAAAAAAAGAAGAAAGAAAGCATCTAAGCATTAGCCAAGTCTGCGCGCTCGAGCTGAGTCACAGCGGTATGCGCTCACTTCAAAAGACATGAAACACTAGGCGGAAGAATGACTGAGATGGCACCAAGCAAAATGGACAATTGGGCGAGTTGGTAAGAGTTCGTCATAACTTACAGCGCGACTGGGACAAGGACAGACAGAGGAGAAAACACAGGACAAGCGCTGAACTAGCAACTGATTCTATTGAAAAAAAAAAATACACATGATGCTGCTGCTGCCCGTGCAGCAGCAGCATAATTTGTATTTTTTTCTTTTCAATATATAATCAGTTGCTAGTTCAGCGCTTGTCCTGTGTTTTCTCCTCTGTCTGTCCTTGTCCCAGTCGCACTGTAAGTTATGATGATATGTCACCACTCAAGCACTCTAATTACGGGCCACGCTCAAAACCGCCGCGAGCGGCCAGGTATATTCCGATTAAATGATGACCGTGTCACATATTCCGACAAATAAGTATGACCGTAATCGAGGTAATCATACTCTGCATGTAAACATGAAAGGTCGCGTTTCACGCAGGGTCATACTCCGTTCCCGACCGAATCCGCAGCTACGATCCGATTTAGCCAATCAACAAGCTCCAAAAGTGCATCGTCATGGTTCCTCGTTGACTTTGTGGGTTCGCTATCACCGGCTACGCCAATCATGCAAAAAAAAAACTGCAAAATCGCGGTTCATTTACTATGAGCGATTGATTTTGTCTTTGATAAGGGGGTTCCCGGTTTTCGGTGTTTATTTTTTTTCCAATTTGGGGTTTTTAACTGTCTAAGTCGCCTACACCTTCGCATTAACTCCATTCATTTGAAGACTTTTTGTTTTCCGGATTTAATTTTTTTTCTCACAGATTCGGTGTTGTTTGTGTAAATTGGTCGAGTTGTATATCAACTCGACCAATTTACGCAAAATACGCAAAATCTGTGGAGAAAAGTTAACCTCTCCAAAAATATATATATTTGAAAAGAAAAATGAACACCTGAAAACACGAAACCCTGGTGATAGAAAATGCACCAAGGCAAAAAGTGCCGTTCCTATGCACTTTTCGCTCCGCTTGGTTGACTCTATGGGTTGTGGCGTCTGCTCGGTTCGGTCTGAAACTAAAACGTTGTAGAGAATCTCTGATTTTTTTTTCTTTTTCGGAACGACGTTTTTGTTTTTAGGAAGAGAGTCTTCGTTGTTATACAGCCTCGCGGAACCGTCACACACTCACATATAATTGTAGAGAAAGGCGAAAAATAGGGTTTGTTTGATTTTGAGTTGTTCGCTACCATTAAACTCTTACGGTGGTTACCGGAAATCGTTTCAGTATGGCGTCTAGATTAATAAAAAAAATAGTGCAAACTGAGTTCTATAACTTTTTTGTTTTTACTGGTAAAGGGTGGAGGATTTTAAACGCGCCGGGTAAATGTTGTGGGGTTCCTTCATTGAGACAAGTACTGCTGAAGGTCAGATTGGAGTCGTCTGCCGTTTGGAATGAAGCCAAGCTCAGCCAACGACAGATCAATTTAAAAATTAAACGATCAAACAAACGATTTTATTACTATAACCATTAACCATTCAATGGCGGTTGCACTTTATTTCAGGCGCTTTTCATTGATGAGATATAATTTCTTTTTGCACAAAGTCAGTGACTAGGTATTTCACGCCGATAATATATTAGTGTAGCACCAATTTGTGTCACCGTCTGGAAATAACATAGCCCGCATCGAGTGACATTGATGAAATTTGTTTTCCAAGGTTAATAGTCTTTTTTTCGCGTTAAGACTATCGGTTTTTACGATTATACTCATGAGTGCGTTGCCTCGCCACAGGGTGTGAAATGCAACGGAACAGAATTGCGTAATTTCAAACGCTTCACCCGAGCGCTTGTGTTGTAACTTTTTGCTTTTCACTCAATGAAAGGCTTCCTCGACGAGCAAAAAAACTCGGAGCATATTGTTATTTAATGCAGAGAACTGTTTATAATGTCGACAAGAACGAGCAAGATTAGTAAAACCTCGCGTGCTCGGGCAAATGTTTTTTTTTCTTTTTTAATGAGTTCGTACAGGTTTTTGGGTTCCCATTTTCGATGGTGAAATCGGAACCTGCAATAACGGCCGAAAAAAAAAAAACGCACACGGAAAATGATGAACTAGAACACCGTGCATAACCTCCATTATATCGACTCAGTTCCCGCGTTTATTTTCTATAGATTCGCATGCATACCTCGGCGTCAGGCAGCTCCGTCAGTGGTGCAACCGGTGGGCTTACGATGGCTAATGAAATGGCTTATTTTATTCGTTTCGCGAAACGTTGAAACATCTCCGGTGCTTTTCATAATCTGAGTTATAATAAAGAACCGCGCCCATTGCTTCATAGACCGCCGGTTGGTTACTAGCTACTAAACGGGGCTCATCAAATTAAGAGTCGGGTTTATATCGGCTACATCATCCTGACCTGATTAATAAAGCTTGTTCTAGTAAGACTTCTTTTCTTTGAGAGATTTACTTTCATAAGCGTCTTGATTACATCTCTTCATTTTTCTTTATACACGTGGATGAACATTTTTAACAATATACATGGCTATGGATGGGCTCGTAGAAAAAGGGTATACGTACTGAATTCGGTTTTAAAATCTTCTGTTTGTTATCTAATCTGACCGTTATGTCATAGTGTAATATCGTGCATTATATATTTTTGCCCGTTAAATTTGTATGCAATCATTATTCCGTAATGTTTCATTACATCATCTTAATGCTGATTACCATGAGGTCTGTTGAGGAATCTTTGCTCTGCCCTTTTTTGTTTCTCGCTCGCTATGCACAGATATTTCCAAAAAATATTTAGGTTACATTTCTGTCGTTTTATTTTACTTTGACCGTTTATTATGTTTCGATTTGATAATTTTTGAATTGATCCGACAGGATATGTTTTTCTTTCAACTCGTAATATATTTGTCAAATTTTCTGATTCATTTAAAGGGCCACGGCAGCCCTAATATTTACATTTTTTATTAGCACACTGGACTAGAAGGTCTCACTAGTCACAATCCTGTAAAGGTTTAAGATTGGGAACCGGGCGTATTTGTAGAAAAACAAAAAATAAATTTAAAATTGTCAAACTTTATACTTCCAGCCGTATCAGTGATGTGCACTGTACATCATTGATACGGCTGAAAATATAAAATTTGACATTTATATCTTTTTTTTTTGGGGGGGAGGAAGAAAAGAAGGGCGGAATGGCTGTACATTGTAGAGCAATTCCGCCCTCCTCTCCCCCCCTCCCGCCCCCACCCTCTGAAAAAAGATTAGTTTTTTTTTAATGCTAAAATAAACTACGCATCGGCAAACGCTCATTTTCCCCTCAAATGTAGGGCCATAGAGGTCCGAACCAGTTGACAAAGCTTCAGCACCAACTGTGATATCTTATTCAAAAGTGATAAGGGATTTCCCTAAAATTTAACTAGAAAAATGGGGCCCATTTTCGCCAGTATTTTCTGCAACTGGCTACATGCAGCTCTATGTATTCAAGGGGTCTATCGGCAGCCATTTTACCATCAAAAATTTCAGAAAATTGTTTATAACTCTTGAATAAGAGAACGGTTAGTTCTCAAACTTCCGTATCTTGTTCGTTCCGCCAGGGCGACATGGGGCAGAGAATCAGCTTTCGGTGATGCATAGTTTATTTTTGCGGTGAAAGAAACCCTGCAAGTATGTTTTTGTGGCACCCTGTAGTTAGCGACATGGTCTATACGCCTCACCTTTTTGAATGACACTTGGCCGGAAGTGTCCATAAACGTTCTCTCTTTCCCTTTAATCGATCGCGGCCAATCACAAGCGTACGCGCCTGCCAACCGACCAATCACGCGATTATTTTGAACCGCGGTGGCCGGGTGTCCTTTCTTTGCACGCGGACGACGTGTTAGTCGTAAGTCGCAACTCTACAATTCGATGTTTTTTTGTTTTTGTTTGCTGTGTTGAACAAAAACCAGACTAGATTCGCGCGTTTCGTTTTTATACGGTCTGTTCTGTCGCAGGGGAAAGCATGCGCATAATTCTACGTTGGAGCGCTTAGTGCCGCTAAATGACCTACGCTTCAGAGTAATCACACTTGGCCATATTGTGGCTTAAAATCATGGTTGCCAGTTATCTTAAGCTTTATCTAAAATCACAAGAGACGCTTTTCTGTCCTCAACAAATGTTTAAACAGTTCGCGATAGAGCAAAGCAATATCACATGAGCTTCCTAACACCGAATCTAATGCTGAGGAAGTCGCACTTAGGAATCATGACGATCGGCAGTTGCGTCTGCTTTGCACAAGCACCAAGATGGCGGCGCCCACGACAATGTCGGTGAACAGAGTGCCGGTACTCTAAGCGCAGCTCATTTATTGGCTCTAGGAGTCCTGTGACTCAACCCCTCGATGTGCTTGCGTTCATCTTTCAAGTGGCGTCAAAAGCGCCAGTGCACGAGGCCCGTCTCTCGAGCGGCCCTTGGATGCAAATGGCGGCCCAGCACTGAAATGAGCCGCCCTCGGAAGCGAATGGCGGCGGAGCAGCCGCTCGCGGCACGGGCCTTGCACGTTTCCACAACAATGGTTGTCGGTACTTGTAAGCGTGAATTTTATCGGGGGAGTTTAACTATTCTCGCTGTTCCACCCTGCTGCTCAACGGGTTCTGTTTCGCGTGGACCAAGGGTTTAGTGCTGTGTACCCGAATTGCAAATTGACATCGCGGAACACTTCTGGCGTGTTTTTATGTCATACGCACAGCAAAGAATCGCTAAGCACGGTGTGGAAGAGGAGGATACCAAGGAATAACTTTGTTGCGAAAGATAAATCCCCTGCTACAGTTGCTCGCAGCTGGCACTCTAAACCGGGAGTCTAAACCGAAATATAAATCTTCCCTCCTTTAATGCCCCCATCCCTCTCCACCAAAACAAAGTAGCGAACCGGGAGAAAATACTCCAGGTTAACTTCTTTGTCTTCCTTCCTGCCCTCTCTTCTGCTTCTTCTTCTTCTTCTCCTACATTCTAAACCGGGAGATTATGTACCGGAATACCGCATGAACAAGCTAGTTCCTGGAGCCGTGCTCATGGTGTTCGTTGGGGCTTCGAAGGACCCAATGCCTGCACCTAAATAGCCAAAAGAAAGCCCGTTTTGAACCAGTTGGCATCTGCGTTGAAAATCAGAATGCGAAAAGCAGACGTGTAGGCTTCCCAAGAGAAAGAGAGAAATAATAACCTTTAATTTACAACTCTATTCCGAGTTGTATAATTCTTTGTGAATAGACAGAGCGACACAAACCAAACGGCCCTCAAGCTCGCGCTCCCGTGCCTTCGAGCGCATATATCCATAGAAAGTTGTCCTCGAATGTAGTAAAGACCTCCTACGGCCGCAGCTCCCACCCTTTCAGTGACGCTTCCATCCGTCTATGTGCTAAAACCACTCCATGTGTTTGCGCGTCGATGTGTTTGCGTTTATCTTTCAGTGTCCTCAAATCCGCCAGTGCACGAGGCCCGTGTCTCGAGCGGCAAATGGCGGTGCAGCACTGCAATGAGCGGCCCTTGGGAGCGAATGGCGGCGGAGCACCCGCTCGCGGCACGTGTCTTGCATGTTTCCACAACAATGGTTGGCGGTACTTGTAAGCGTGAACTTTATCGAGGGACTTTATCTATGTGCCAGTCCCGCATTTCAACCTAGTTGATCTCATGTTTCACTGGAGAAGCAGTGACACAGCGAACGCGTATCTAGTCCGGCCACGGTTCTGCATATTTGGTCTATCTTGTGTTTCGCACTCCTAGCGCTACATTTTGGCACATAATAAGCGTTCGGCGAACACATTTCGTTTACTTCTGCGGCGAAAAAAAAAAAAACAGAAAAAATTCAGCGACTTTTTTTGGCACACGCTGTCCTATGAACATAATTAAAATGACTAATTAAAATTCATACACACGTACACCATTCTAACATAGTCTCCCTTCTACCTACTTTCATTTCAACCTTAATTTTCCAACCAGCAGGTTTATGTGTCCTAAGTCTGACTTGTCTGTTGTTTCTACAAATCCTATGCTCCCCCCCCCCCTCTTTTTTTTTCGTCCAAAAAAGAACAAAGAAAAAAGTCACTTGACGACTAAGATGGTGCTACAAGCAATTCGTCCGCTCGCGGCCGCCCCCTCTAGTGAGAAGCTCCGTCCCCAATTGGTGGTCCCAAGGGACGCAAGGCCGTTGGGTTGGCTTCCGCAAATTCCATCCGACCCCAAAAATAGTCCTTTTTAGTTTTCGCTTTTACGACTTTTGAGGATTCTCCTCTAGCTGTATATTTTTTGACACACACGCAAGGCAGACCCGAGCAGACGATAAAATGTCCGGGTATGCTCTCAAGGGGCGAACGCGAACTTCTCGTTCGCTCTCGCGAGTTCTCGAAGGGCGCGCGGTGGATGGCGGCGGCGATCCATCGATCGTTGAACAGGAGAAGCGGCTTCGGTTTAAACAAAAAAAGCTTACACTAAAATTAAAATAGGAAGACAAAAAAAGTACAAAGTTTTTGGGAATTCTCGGAAGCTGTTCCTGCTCAATAACGTCTCGTAACAATAGACTCACCGAGGTGTGTAGAAAGTGGACGAGCTATAGGGACCATGGTTTTCTCTCGTTTTTGTATACGCTCGAGATTTTTCGTTCGTTTTGTTTTTGCTTTTAATCCATGATGGATCGGAGAATTTACCTTTTTCTGTGGATTTTCGGGAGTTTCGAAGTTTGAAGTCGTTTTCGTTTATCAATATGATTATTTTTTGTTTCGTCGCTTCATATCCCACCGTTCCCCGTCCTGCAAGCCGCTCCTTTTTTTTTTTCCTTTCGATTTTAGAATCGGATTTGAATGTTTTTCTCTTTTTGTTTTAGTTTATCGCCTGGAGGTTCTAATGATATCGGAGCGAAATTCTTAGCGAGAGAAGTATAAGTTTCCGCGGAAAAGTAGAACTCTAACGAAGGGAGTACTTCGCAAACTTCCCAGAGAGACTTAATTCGGCGGAGAATGTTCGGTCGAACGATTGTTCCTTAACAAAGTGCTGGAAGACACGAGATAATTAACTCGGCGGCTCTAAAAGGTGTTTTCAAATACAAAACAAAACAAAAAGTACAAAGAGGAACTGTAAAATATTACCTTCATTGTAGGTTTTGGATCGATTGTACGACGATAATTCGACTTTGACGACACGTGAACACCAACAGGCCATGCACCGTTTTGCTTCAAGTCGGACTGCAGCCGTATCTATAAGATCCGATGTAGCCAATCAAAAGGCGCCAAAAGTGCGTCGTCTCCGTGCTCGTCGCCCATGCGCGTTTGATGTCACCCGCTAAATCAATCACGCAGTGTAAATGTGCCGCTATCCTGCACTTCTTTTTTTGGTGCGTGATTGATTTAGTTAGTGATAGCTGTAGTGTCCTCACAAAGACAAGAGCAGTGATGGTTCGGTATTGGCGCTGCTTTGATCGGTTCCGTCCAATCGTCGCATCTTGCTGCCCTAGCAAAAGAAAACCTCAAATCTATAAAAAATTGCTTTGTCCAATAAACGCGTATGATCTAATAAGATCTTACAAGAGCATAGAACCATATAAGAATATATAGGAATAAACGATTATATAAGAAGCTATAAGAAACTTCTTATCCGTTTCTAATAACTTCTTATAGATCGTATACTGTTCTTATATGGCTCCTGTGTGCTCTTATAAGATCTTATTTGATCATATGCGTTTATTGAACGAATACCTCTCTGATACATATAAGATTTTTTTAGTAGGTTGCGGTGCGATTTATGCGAAAAGAAGTATAATAATCATAACGAACAGACTAAATTTAAGCTACGCAATGTGAAATACCGTCTACACTTCTGAAAGCTTGTTGATAATTTTTCTAATGGAATTTTCATTTTTGTTTTATCCGTTTCTGACGTGCAAACAAAGAAAGTCAAGGGTGACCGTGGAGGGTTTGCCATCAACTGGGCGGAAGACGTCTATCAGAAATGTTTTTGGATCGGTTTCTAAATCTTTAGTTGTCTGTCTAGGGTGGTGACGAAGGCTATATTTTGAGTTAGCTTCGAGATTTTGCAGACTCACGATCGATGGCTCGATTTGCGAATGAAATGACGTATTTGGTTTTATTAAGAAAGGCATCTTTGACGGTGGACGTCGAACGTGGTGCCAGTGTACGTTCAACGACGAGCTCAGCTACGGCCTGCTTGTGAATGCAGTCCGTTCGCTCCTCAACCGACAGAACGCCGTCGAGCTTCCAGTGACGGTTCAGCGCTAGCTCTTTCTTCTACATTTGAAATATCCGACCGCGTGAACGGACAAGCAGGAAGATGTCGTGAGAGTACCTCCTGGTAAACATAAATAGTCCGTGCTTAAAAAAATAAAGAAAAATAAAAGAAGTCCAATTGTGAGTCCACGGACGTCTCGTCCCGAGTTCCGGCAGATGTTTCCAGGCCGCCGACTGCTCCTTTTCCGGCCCGGCAAACACGAAACGACTGTCACGACAGCCGACACGCCGCCATTGTTTCGCAGACGGAGACGCTAGCAGAGGACAGTCAGGAACCCGACTGCCCGCGCCTTCGAGACGAAGGCGAGACGGCGCTATACGCAACGAGACAGGTTAATTTAGATGCGCCTCAACACCCGTCCGCGTTATGGCGTCTGCTTTGATCCTTTGTTCATCGTCGAGACGAACCGAAATTATACGGAAAGAAACCGAAGGAGAGGAGGAAATGAAAGCGTGCAATGACGTCAGCAAGCCGAGCTCTGGTGCGAAGCGGGTAAAGTTGCAAAGATTATGGCTGTCCTTGTCCCTATACCCACTGTCTCCATCCAGTCAGAGCAAACAGGAACGTTGTTAGCACCGCAGGCATGGTCTGGCGTTCGAACACCGCACGCCGGCGTTAGGCTACTTCCAACTCTAGAAATGAATGAGATGCGTGATATATGAACATCAAGTGTGAAATCCGCACACGGTGAATGACGCACCGAACAATACACATACACCTATAGGCTGTTTTCCACGGAGCTCGATGTTTATCCAACACAAGGCCCGCGGACTGGATTCTTTACGCCATCTTCCTCGATAGAGCACGGAGAGAGATATTGGACAGGAATGGTTCGTCAACGTTCGGTCGGTACTTGCGTCCAATGGATGCTTGACCGAACATGAGATTCAGCTGAACCTTGACTAAGCGTTCGGCTACGGCAGCCAACCGCGGCATCAGAAACGCGACCAGATAGTTCATGTTGTTGTCCCCACTAATTTAGTTCTAAACTTATCCGCTAGGGGAGCGACGGTTGAAACCTTCTCTTCCTCAATAGGCTCCAGAGCGGTCCATCTCAGCGCCAGACACAGCGCGCAACAAAAGCGGCCGGTTGTTGTGAGTGACGCTGCCGGCAAACGAAAGAAAAGGAAAAACTCGTCTGAAGTCTGGCGACACCTATCGGAAGTGTCCTTCCTCGTTCGCAGACGGTGATGGCGGGAAGCGAGTCGCATTAGTGGTGGTTGGGGGTTTCCGGTGGCGTTGGGGCGTCTTTCGTTTCGGACCGTCTGCTTTCGTTTGCTGCGCGCGATTCGTCTTTTTTATTTTTATGTTGCTTTGGCACACTGATACCCGCGTTTCTCGCTGCCTTTATGGAGTCCTCGTGATTGACTGCGACACAAAAACAAAAGCGCGAAAATAAAATGACAGGGCTGCGTCTGAAATTTGTTTTCCTACACGTAATATTGCAAGTTCAGATTTGACTCTGCTTTGATGTTACTGAGAACTTTTTGCTGCTATGAATTGGAATTGGCGCAGCAACCTCTGTGTCTCTAAAAAACAAAATGCCCCGGTAAAAACAAACAAACAAACAAACAAACGACAGTGCGTATTTTAACGCAAAAACGAACTATGCATCGCCGACCAGTCGGTCTCCGTCTGCAAATGGCGCAAGTGGTCTAGACCCAATGCCAAAGTTTGAGAACAAGTCGTTATTTTATTCAAAAGTTACAACCGATTTTCAGAAATTTTTAATGGGAAAATTCCTTCATTCTCAGAAATAAGGAGTGTAGAGGGGTACACCCCTTGTCCCATATGTAACACCCCCAAAAAAACAATTCGACGTTCAGTCCACAGACGTCGAACCGACGGTACCAACTTTCACGAGCAGCTTGGTAGTACAGCGATACAACTTGTTAAAATAGCTAATGTACGCATTAAAGGCTGCTGTAAGGCAATCAAGGTTTTTTTGGACCTGCTGCAAAACCTCTGTTGTTTTGTTTTTTGTCGTTTTTGATGCGCAACATGAGCCATTTAGTACGTTATATCCAACAGCTATCAAGCCGCTTGTAAAAGTTGGTTTCGCCAGCTCGACGTCAGTGGACTGAAAGTCTGAATGTAGTTGTAGGGTGTTACATACACACTAAGAAAAAGGGGTGTGGCCTTTACACCCCTTGTCACATATACGACGCTCCAAAACTTCACTTGGACGTCCAGCGCACTGACGTTGAACCGACGCTACCAAATTTCACAAGCGACTTGATAACCGAGTTGTGCAACCTATTAATATAGCTAAAATAAGTGCGACTGACTGCAAACAAAGTAATCGGAATTTCTCGGTCCTACTGAAAAATCTCAGTGTTTGGTTTCTGTAGTTTTTGATACGTACTTTAGCTGTTTAATGTGTTTGTTTTTGTTTTTCACGCAAAGGACAAGTAGGAAAGACCACCAGCGCCATGCAATGACGTCACGTGCAAGTCATGTACGAGTGGAGCAGCATCTAGTTTTGCAACATTTAATGAGACAACGGTCAGTCATGAAACTTCTCCATATCGTCCAGACCGCTAGTACAACATTTTGGTGGAAACAACCTTTTTCTATTTTCTGCCTCGTTTTTTTTTGTCACCTTTACCGTTCGCTTTAATATCTCAGAAAAACAAATTACACCATCTTCCCGAGGGAATCATGGGGTGATGCGGAGCATCGTGTTGGTTCCGAGGAAAGAGTCAGTTGCGTGCTACGTCGAGAGATGGCGCCACCGACTGCCCTAGCGGTACACCCTACGCGAGCCTTCGTCGCGGCTCGCGGCAGAGAAAACTTGGAACGCTCGCCGCTCGCCGTTTATTTTTTTTTCACACTTGAAGGAGAGGAGACTAGAGGAGGAGAGCTGCGCGTGCGCGTGCGGTGTGAGGAGAAGCGAACGCACGCGCAGTGCACGCAGCTGGTAGAGAGAGAGAGAGCGGAGAGAGTAACGCGCAGCTGTTGGAGAGAGGGAAGGAGGAGAGTTACGCGTGCGTAGTGTGACTGCGGACTACGACGCCGACGCCGCGGGACATAGACCCAAGCAAGAGATGCTCCGCTTCAAAAAACTAGGGTGTGCGAATATTCGAAATTTCGAATACTAATCGAATATTCTCCTTATTCGAAACGTGTTCGATTCGAAAAGTGCATATTTGGAAGTTCCCGAATATGCGGCCAAAGCCGAATATTCGGAAAGAAACATCGAATATTCGCAAAAACTGCGAATATTCGAGCAAGTAGCGAATAACTTGCCGGCCACGCATTCCCCTATGAATATGTCTATTCACTGAGAAAGGCGTATGATGCGTGCGTTATCGGTCTGCTCTGTTTCTATCTGTCCGATGGCAGCAAGACAGAATCAGTTTCGGTTTCTTTTTCACCAAGCCTTTCGTTTTGTGGCACTTTTATAGCAATATGTGATGTAATTGCGCGTTCTATGAACTGATACAATAAAATAAACCTCGAGGTGAAATATAAATATAAAATAAATCTCGAGAGTGTTATCTAATATAAATGTTTAAGTAAAAAAAAAAAAAAAAAAAAGCTAGGTGCGAGTAGAACATTGCATCGCCATTGAAAACAACTCCAGCCACTTCCGCGGAGTCAAAACTAGGGATGTCGCGAACCTGCCCAGATTCTTAATTCGACCGAGTTCGACTTTTGGAACCTTCAACGTGATGTTCGACAAAGGTTCCACTAAAGTTAATCTTTTGTGCGCATGCGCAAAAAAAAAAAATTGGTTGATTTTATTTGGCGGAGGAAAAGTGCCATATTTGTTGGGTTTATTGGCATCGCTGGTTCACATTATTAACTAATGAAAGAGTAAAAAGCGCAACTTTTCGCTTTTATATGGAGTAAAGATTGGTAACCATTTTATTAAATATAAAACAAAGTACTTTCTAAATAATTGTTTCCCAAAATTCAAAATATTCGTGTAGCAGCCGGGCAACACTGCCCATAAGACGAACTTCTTCGGACTTTTAGTGAAATATCGCAGGTTTCCAAATGAACGGGTCTTTCTACTGGCGGAAATAATGTCGCGGCGCGTAGGGGGCGTTGAGCAGTTAATTTTCCTAGACGATATTTTGTAATGCGTGCATTACTAGAAGTAGCATTAGCCTGCTACAGCCCTGTAAAATGCCGTTGCATTGATTTATTTTAAAAAAAGGCAATAAAACCTGCCGTTACCTCTCTGCTTTGCCAGTTTTTATTACTAGACACATACTCGATATTCGATTCGGTATTCGAAGCCCGTTTTTTGTCTTATTCATATTCGATTCGTATTCGAAAATTTCAATATTCGCACACCCCTAAAAAAACAGCTAGAGTAGTACTTGGTAGAGAACCTTCTGGTAATTTTCATTGTGTAGTTGTTATGGCTGAGGTCGACTGCATATTGCTCTGCTGGTGGGAGGAAACCGACAAAACGAGGTGAGGTCGTTTGAAGAGCTGAACAATGTACGCTGCTTCATTAACCACTTCAGCTGTGCAATTCTGTGGGGTTTTACTGCAGCCTATCGCACTCTTCCAGCCTATTAAAAAAAAAACAAGCTCGAAACAACTTGTTCCACTATTTTAAGCAACTTTAAAATATTCTGCTGCCACGTGTTGTATCTGTAGGGCTTGCCAATATTACGTGACTGTCATGTGGCGCGCAGACGAACTTACAAGCACACAGAACAACGCGGAACCGCTCAGAATTGTCTGTCAATACGCGAGTAGTTAGTTTCGTATTTTTAAAAAAGTAAGTATACAACTGACATTGGTGTAACGTCGAAAGTTGGGCTAGGTTGGTATTCGTTGATCATGATGTAGAAACAGCGCCAAGAAACACGGACTTACAACTGAAATTGAGTAAATTCAATGTCTCACTTGTCAGGTGCGTATGAAATACGCGTACGAAAGCGAGATACATAAAGGTTTGATAAAACAACGGAATGGTCCTGTTGAATTCAAATACCAACACGCTCATCGGTAAAAAAATAAAAAAAAGCAATAACAACGACAACATAATATATGCATATGTTTTGACGATTTGCCGAGTCGCTGAAACGGGCGTTTACGAGCCTCAACAGAGGCCATTGCTGGGAAGAAGGACAGAGCAGAATTTAATGCGGAGGACAAGTTCGTCTGTTCCTTGAGCAGGGGTGGCGGTGACGTCAGAGAAACGCCGAGCTCTGATTGGCTCCCGTCGGAAGGACAGTGGGTAGAACTCAAGGCAGCTAGCGCTGAGGTCCATCCAATCAGAGCTCGGCGTTCTGGCGTCTGTGCAACCCCTTCGCATGAAGCAGACAAACTTGCTCTCCGCATATGGCAATAAACCCACCTGCACTGGTAATCATGAAGTAAACGGAATCAGGGTAAACAAGAACTGAAGGTTGGTTATGGCGGCGCCCATGCACAGCTGCTCACGGCTGCGGTTCCACGGCCGCAACACTAGTGCCGGTGCTTACTGTACTTCAGCTCATGTTCGAGGTACAAATGTCGCGTTTGTTCGGAAGTAACGCAATTCATTTGAACTGCAAATGAATGGCCCATTCATTTTCTATACCTTAGGACAAAATGGGATATTTACCTCCGCAAACGTTATCAGTAATGAAAAAAACAACAACAAAAAACGCAGGTTTTGATATTTCTTTTGGAGACATGCGTGTGAGTTTTAGGTTCATAGATTTGTAATGCGACCAAGTCGCGTTCTGGTTTTATTAATAAATAAATAAAGGACACATGCAGCCTCCTATTTACGTCTTTTTTTCCGAATTTGTGAACCCACACTTTTATATCCTTTTTTTTTTGAAAGAGTGTCTTTTTGATACAAAATGAAAGTGTCATAACTCAGTGTAGCTTTGTAACTGAGCAACCCACTTTGAGGGCTAATGTCTGATGAACCTAAAGCTCAGCATAAAAAAATATGAAAAGCGCAACACCAGCCATTTAGGCGTAAACTCTGGACTAGATACTTAAATTTCCAATTTCATCCTAGGAGTTCTAAGTTTTTGCGTATAGTATTTTAGTAGCTGGTCTGATATATTTTATATGTGTTCTAGCGGAACTTGGTTGGTTTTCTTTAAGGCTATGCGTTTTGGATTTGTCTTCCCAAAGTCGTTTAAAATAATCTCACAATGAAGCAATATTTTGAAGCTTGTCTATGTACGCAAACAACACAATTCAGCGAAAACGAGAGTTATTCTGAAAGGAAATTTGTTATAAAATTTTCCTCAATTCATTTGAGATTACTGGCCACGGTTATAATTTTTCAAAAGCCAACTAATTGTTCTAAGTATCGAATATTATTTCAACTGTAGCAGACGACATACACTAGCTCCATCTCTTACATGTATAGATAAGCAGTTCTAAGTGATGTTCCCGAAGACGACACGGATGGCGCCACTAATCCTCCTTACAATGTTGCCAACTTCGGGCGTTTTAATACCCGGGCACACGCAGTTTTTCGTTTTTGTGCTCACTGTGCACGTCATCCCCGTTCTGTTCGTTCCAAGTGAAGAAGATTGAAGTGTGTTATGGTTGTAACCGCTATACTCCGTTTCAATAAATCCAGACGCAGCCGAAGCTAAGAGCTGAGGGGACCAATAAAACAGTTCTAAAAGCGCACCATCATGGCGTTCGTCGTGTTTCTGTATACGTGTTTTATCAATAGAGGTTTTATAATGTACGCTGGAGGTTCAACTGGCGCTAGTGTGCTGCGGAAAATTGAAGCAGACAGCAACCAGTCAGAAATTGATTTCTGGTAATGCTTTTTCGTGGAAGAAAACGAGTGCATTTTGTCCCTGCGTTCGACAATAAGAGCAAATATTACGAATATTTCGTACGTACTAGGTAGACTGGAACGTTTTTCAGTCAGGCAGACATAATACTTGGTCAGTTATGGCGTTTTTATTTCAAATTTGTGGCATTGAAAACGGTGCTAAAACGGCTTCGTATATGTATTTATGTGCGCTGTCGGACGCTGTCAGTACACGGCGTCGGCGCTTTTCAGCGTGAGGGGTATACGTGCCAAACAAAGGTCATGTGGAAAACCAAGAGAGACGGCAAGAACTGCGCAGTAACACTGAATCAGTAACTCCCTGATGATGTAGACGATCAAAATAAGTTGCAGGCCACGTAAAATAGTCCCGATTATCGATAAAACAAAAACACTGCTTTATTCTTTTTCCTTATGAAAAAGTGCGAAGATGCTGTTCTGAGTTAAAAAAAATCACCCGCACGCTCGAAATATTCGAAAATAAGGAGAAGCCAGAAGAGAGGTGCCCGATAAAAACTGTCTGGCATACAGTAAAATTATACGCATTTCACAGCCCACGTACTTTATTCTTTGCGTTTCAAATGTTTTTTAACCGCTCGTAAAAGACATGATGGGTTTTTTCATATAGTGACAGGACGGGAATATTAGCAATATATAAAGACCACCGGAATGCTGGCGAACATTGAGCATACTCTAAATTCCTTTCGATTGTTGCGTTGCTTCGAATCGTCGCTCGTTTTTACCTACCTGCTATGGACCAGAGGTTTGGGCATGAAGTATTGCAAAGTGTAACGTTGTTCAGTGGTAAAAAAATGCTGTAACTAAAGCTATTACACTTTCACAACGTTAAGAAAGGTACATACTATTTGGAACGACCGAAATAACAAAGGTTATCCATGTTAGTTTCCGACCATGAGACGAAATGCGCGCGCGTTTTCCGATAGAAATGCACAGGAGCACCGCAAGAGTAGACTGGCTGCTGTCTGCTTCAACCTGCCTCCAGAAAGTTTCCTAGACACTAGCGCCAGTTGAACCTCTAGCGTAGATTATAATAACTCTATGGGTCACGCCAAGTACACTCCGTTTAGTTTAGGTCCTGCCGCTGCTGATGCTACAGGTTCCGATAGAGCCAATCAGGCAGTTCCAAAATTGCATCGTCACGACCCTCGGTGTCTTTGTGCGGTGTTTGCATCAACCTAACCAATCACGCACAGGAAGAAAAAAAGCGCAGGATCGCGGCGCATTTGCTGTACGTGATAGGTTTAGTCAATGCATAGCGTCCTCTATACTGACAAAGCCAGGCAGTTCGACGACGGAGCCATAGAGTGCCAAGTCGCAGATTTGGAGCGCGAAGATCTGGTTGCAGAGAGCATTTCTCGAGGGTCTGGTATTCAGCGCACAGAATTTGCAGCGGCGAGTACCCGAAACATAGTTTTCAAACCCGACGAGAAAAGAAGCGGTAGCGAGAAGAACGCGAGAAGCACGAGCAGCCATTCCATCGCTCGGGAGAGGTGTGTTTCGGCGTCTCGCCGCAGCGGAGCGCCCGTCACGTGGCTCTCCTCTCATCCGTTGTCTGCCGCTTTACCGTGATACGAAACATCCCCTCCTATGAAACACATGCACACACACACACACACACACACGCGCGCGCGCGCGCCCGCATGCAGCGGAACCGGAGCTCCACGAAATTCGAAAGAGTCTTACAGCCCCGTGTTTCCTAAGAGGCGGGTGCCCACCTGCAGAGTGGGCGACGGGCGGCCAGCTGCCGAAATCGCTTGGCCCAAAGTTCGGTTCCGCCGCCGCGGAAACTTTGAATTGGACCATCTCGGCGCGCTGACACCGAGCTCGTTTGAGCCGCACCTTCCTCCGCCTTCTTTTCTTCTCGCCAACGCGGTTCCAAATGTAATTCTTCGCCATCTTTATCTTGCTGCCACAGCGTCCGGGCTGGCACTGACGGGACGAGATAAATGGCTCCGACCATCGAGCTTTAGTTTTTCTCTTCTTTTCTTGCTTTGGTTCTCGCGCTGCCTTTTGATTACGATGGACCACAGCCTACGCTACGAGCCATTCCGAGCCAATCCAGCTCTGTAAACGCATCACGTGATCGAATATTCACATGTTACTGAGAAGAAGAAAAAGGTGTATGCGTCGTTTTTATTCGCAGTCTCGGTTTTTTTTTTTCATGCTAAATTGTCGTTAATTTTTGAAGGAATAACTAAGACGTTTCTCGCTACTGAGACTAAAGAGAAACGCCGTTCATTCAGTTCAAATGTAACGCCTTACTTGCTTGTTCTCCCGAGTGTGACGTTTTTCTGACGCAGTATTGGCCTTCCAATGTCTTGCGTCGTTATCGCGAACACACTGAATTCCCCACACCATGCTACACGTTGATTTTAAGAATCACCTACGGATTAGCATTGCTGCGGCAGCAAGCAACTGTTATGCTTGTGCGAAGAAAATATGCGTAACAAAATAATACATCTTAACGCTCGGATTTACTGGCTGGTTGTTGACGTAAGGATTTCTTTTTGTCTTAGCACATCTTTAGGCCGCTACATTCTTTTAGAGTCTATCTTGAGCTCTTTCTACGTGGAAGTCACACGCGCGAGCCTGAGTAGCTTGTGTCGTACAGCCTACTATCCAGAAAGTACTAAATGCGTTTAATTGTTACTTTTAAAAACTAGCAAATATACGTTGCTCGTTTCTTTTCTCGTAAAACACAAAAACTAAAACAACTAAACCGTTACTTCGTTACCAAAAAAAAAAAAAGCTGGATGCATGTAAGGCGTTTTTTCTAACATGTTACGTACATGTCTGCACGTGCTTAGGTGAAGAGTGCGCTGATGTGCACCTTCTGAAGGTCACGTGATATGAGCACGTCCTTGGATTGGCTGGAATTGCGCGTATAGCTTCCGTTTCGGTCCATCTTAAGGGCAGACGGAGCGTAGCTCTGCCGGGCCATCGAATGAACGAGCACTGGATGAGTGCCGCTTGAATTGTCCGGCCCTGTGACAATGGCTTCTCGTTGGCCTGTTCGTGGGACTGTTCTTTGTTTCGTTACTTTTTCTTCTCTCCAGTGCACTGAGACGTAGATGAGAGATAAAAGAAACACGGCAAAAAATATTTTAAGCTTCAATACAAAGCTGGGGCTCGAGAATTCCCTTGTCTTTTTCGACCGTCGAAATTTAGAGCTTGATCCGTAGAAGTTTCAAAAAGGAGCTTCCAAAGTGGATTTTTTTTCGAAGTGTTTTTGTGGGAGCACTTCAGGCTGCTCGAACCGGTCGTTTCCTAAGTTACTGTCAATCAGGCAGATGAACGGAGAAAGGAATAGCCGATAAGGGTTTTAAACATCGACCCAACGTGCAATACTTATTTATCCAACTCCAATGTCCCATTTTAAAATTTGTTGAAGATATGAAACCTGAACATGGGAGTTTCAGAAAGTTTGTTTGCGGAAGAGATACAAAAAAAAAGAAGAAAGAAGACGTTTACGCTTCTCTGTAAGGCGAAATTGGAGCGCAGCTCTTGAGGTATCTTGATTTTGCGATATATCAATTGGCAAAAATTATAGAATATATATAGATATATATATATATATATATATACACTGCTCAACGCTCAGATTTACTGGCTGGTTGCTGACGTAAGGATTTCTTTGTGTCTTAGCACGTCTTTATAAATATATATAAACACAGTCTTTTTTTTAAGCTCTAGAGATGTGTTTAAAAAAAGTACGTGAAAGTTACAGTTAAGCGGTTTGTGCCGATGAGTTGTACGGCCAGGGGGACATTATATGGGTGGCTAATCTTTGCGATAGGTCGGCTAATTAATTAAAATTCGTTAATTAACTTTTGATTAGTGAAAATAGACATATGGTTCCAATTATAAACTTAAAAAGCATAATCGAAAACCACTAAATCAACTCTTTTTAAAACGACTTGAAGCTCGTGGGAAACTCGGGGCGCGCCAAAGTTACCACTCGTGAAGCAGGCGCAAAGCTAGCAGTGGCGGAACGCGATGATAATCTTTTCATCCACGTTCTGCCACTGCTAGCTTTGCGCCCGCTTCAAGAGTGGTAACTTTGTCTTTATCATCGCGTTCCGCCACTGCTAGCTTTGCGCCTGCTTCACGAGTGGTAACTTTGGCGCGGCCCCGAGTTTCCCCTCAAGCCGGAAACCGGTGCCTAAGAGCTGCGCTCTAAAACGAAACTAATTAATGTTATCACGTGAAGCTGAACCCTTTGACGGTCGTCGCCTTAGATGTACGGTGGCGAATGTGCATTTGAAGATCCCGCCCAAAGCGTGAAACCGCACGCACCGCCGGAGCTGTTGCTATTTGTTATATCGTTAGCGAAATATAAACGTTCTATTTGTACAATATTCCGATTTGCTGGAATTATTTATAGTTTTGAAATTAGACGCTTCGCGCACGTAATACGCGCGGGATGATCGCTTCGCATGTCTGCTGCTCTGCAGGTAGTGCCACAAACTGGAGCGTCGGCTCTCCCGATTCATACCTTTAATGCTTCTCTGAAATTAATTCAAGCACGAGAGCTTTCTACCCCATAGAAAAGTTAAGAAAGTACCTCCGGTTTAAAATCTGATACTGCTGGAATGTCGCGCAAGCAGACTTTTCAAAATCAAACCAAATGAAAGAAGGGTGACAATAGTTCGACTTTGATATTCACATTTGATACTTCTATACCTGAAAAGCTTGCGAGCACTGTACGTGCTCCATCTAGATAAATAATAAAATCAAAACTGCGCCATCATTATTTATTTATACTATTCATTTGGAAACAAAATCTAACAACTAAAAAACATCTCTTGAAAAAAAGCAAAAAAAAAAAAATCTCCTCCGTCAAAGAGTTAATTAAGACAGTGCGTGAACAATCTCCAGATCCATAGAGGGCTAATGAGATTGCAGCCTCCCCCCCCCCCCACTCCCCTGCCCCTATTAAAGGCAATCAGGAAGCAATGGCAGAGCAAGGAACACCGCCCTCATTAGCCGTGCACTGCATTTTTCTTGTCCGTCAATCCACGCCAAAGCGAATAATTGCACCTTCATGATACGAGCAGGTTAGTGACCTCGACTACGAAAGAACGAAAGATAATATAGTAAAAGTATTATTCTTAAAAAAAAAAGGATGAGATGTAAAGGTAAATGGAAGCCACAGTCTCCTTCAACTTCATTAGATTAACTCAGTCGTAAACTTACGACGAAGCACGAACCCCTCTCTCCTCCAACGTTCGTGACCAGTTGATTGAAGCGCCACCCTAATTGCATGCTGCGGCGAATTTTCCTAACCACAGTTCAGACAGATGCCGCGGCATACGACAATGGTGGCGCTTCAATCGACTGATGAGGAACATGGAGGTGTGGAGGGGGTCCTGCAAGTAAGGAGTTCGTCAAGTGACAGCTCGTCATAGACATTATCGCCGCAAGCGCCAAAAAAAAGTCGCCACCACCGACCTCCCCGTGTCTCACTGAGATGTCGACGCGCCGAAATGGGCGGTGTCGAGTTAAGAAAAAACACTCTGTTCGTAACAAGAGCAATCATTTCTTGTTCTTCGACAGCGGAAGCCCAGCTGCTCACAGCCCTGGAAGGCAGCCACGTCCAGCTAGCGTGCGACATCACCGCCCCGGGACCCGGCGACTTCCCCGTCCGAATCCGCTGGTTCAAGGACTCCGGGCCGAACCCGGTGTACAGCGTCGAGGTGAACCCCAAGACGGGCAGCCTGTCGCAGATCCGCCAGAGCGCCCAGCTGACCAGTCTGCAAGGACGTGCCTACTTCTCGGTCATCCAGAGTCCGGCCGTGCTCAGCGTGGACCGGTTGAGGTACTCGGACAACGGCAGCTACGTGTGCGCCGTGGACTTCAAGAAGGACTGGACGAGGAGGCTCACCACTCACCTCGTAGTCATCGGTGAGTGAATGCGAGGACTTTGAAGCCACGGGATTTTAAAGCCACGGACTTTTGAAGACACTATCTGAGGCATTTTTCTTTGCTGTATAATGGTCCTGCCACATTCGTCATAAAAAAGGAACTGTCTGCAAACATGTTCTAAGCATACGTCTGTATAGACCCCTTTCGAAAGTCACGTGCCGATTATTATAAGGTCGAACCACTGCACAATGGCGAAACAACTGACATCGTGGAACGTGCAAGTCATTTCATAAGATAATTAAGGAACGTCGGAGGTTGGCCAACGCTAGGAGCTGACGATCCAATCAAATAGCGTCGAATGTGAAACGTCACTCCGTTCGTCACCTTATTCCGTGTGTGTGTTTCGGCTTCTAATCCAACAAAACGCATAAAGGATGCTCGTGAAGTTGCGGTTTTAGTCCGCCATTGTGCAGGGAGTCCACAGCTGCCAACAGAGGGGGCAGTCTTTCGAAAGGGCTCTATTAAGCGAACATGCACGGGGGAGGCGTGTGAACACATCATTCTGTCATAAGGTTCGCTGCGAACACCATGTGTTTTGTACAATAGCCCCGAGCGGTGGGACTGGAACTTTTGGGACGCGGATAGCGAGATTCACCTTTTTTCACCGTAACTTGACATAGAGCGAACGCTACGTCCCCCTCCAGCCAGTCAGAGCGACGGAGGAAAAGCACGTGACAGCCCTTATCAAAGGTACGGGGGCAGGAGCGTAGCCCAAGCAGTTGGGAGAAGAGGTGAGAGAACTCCCCTCTCGCCCCCCCCCTCCCCCTCCCGGAACCTCTTTTGTGTGTCCCAGACGTCGCTTTTGTTTTTGTTCCCTTCGGAGATTAGTGTGTTACTCCGAATTCGTACAAAAGCGGCTTTCGTCTATCGCACCCGTAGATTCTTAGGACTGCGCGCGATTCGCGAAATAGAGTCCAGTCACGTGTCTTTCTTCATCGCCGCCGATGAGCTTGCTGAGTTCCGTCGCTTTGGCCGTTTACTAGGTCACGGTGCGACAAAGTGTATACCTTACGCAGTTCCGGTGACAGCAACATAGCCTTTTACACTTCGTTTAAAAAGTTTCTCGAGAAGATCATGAAACAATATTTGCTCGAATACTTCTCACCTTGTAGAAAATTACTGAAGGGTTTGCAAGACCACATCGTCACAGCCATCAACATCGATACAGCTTGAGGAGGTTATAAGGGGCAGGAGGTGGCGTCCGTATTCTCCATACATGAAGCGAAGTGTAACGGAAATAGGCGTGGCCACGAACTCTTCTCAACCAATGAGGAGCTCGTCAATGGGTATGATTGGGGCAAACAATCCTCGTTGCCATGGCATTTCTGTGGCAACGTTGTTGTTTGCCCCAGTGTTTCATGGCAGCGATGGCGGCGTCCACTGAATCGGTGTCGAACAGGCGAGATTTGGAGCCCAACACTTGCCTGACCAGTAGGAAGTCGGCGTGTAGCGGACGCTCTCGACACCGCGCGACCGCGCCTGATGCGTCGTCTCGAACGAGTCGTCGTAGCGCGGCTTTGGAAAGCGATCGCGTGTCAGTCGTCGTACGCACGAACGCTGAGAACGGCATCGCGGGTTGAGAAAGCCGTACAGACCCTGCTTCAAAAGTGTTGGTTTCACTCCGCCGTGATGAGAATGCGGGTTCGCATCGAAACATCTTTGGTGCGCGATCGAATCGAAAGCTAGCCGCGACAGCGAGCAGACGAAGCACCGCAGGCACGGAGCAGACGTAGCCTAAGCCTAACGACCGAGTGGAGAGCAGACGATGGAGCCTGGTTTTGGATGAGAGCTCGTCGGTGCGCGAGGCGTCTGGGATTGAGTTCTTTCCGGCGTCGCTGGTTATGACGTCATGCCGGATCCTGCCCTATTTAAACGTCCTGATACAGCTAGATAACTGTACTTCCTTTCAGCTGAAGTCCACACGCAGCCGACGCTAGGAGCTAATGGCACCGATCAAGCGGCGTCAAAAGAGCGAGTCACTGGGCCTTTTCTGTCCATGATGGGTTCATCGATGATGGAACACGTACAGAAACAAGACGAACACCATGCTGCTGCGCTTTTGGCGCTGTCTGATTGTTCCAATCAGCTCGCACACGTCAGCTGCGTCTGGACGTAAGGTGAAACGAAGCTTAAGACTACCGAAGGGATAACTTCAAAGGACACTCGACGTTGAGCCCAGGGACCCAGTTGCTGAGTCGGTGCCATATCGAAGGGGATGACGTCACGTGGAGCTAGCGGATCGCTGTTCGCGGGCTTTGAACGTTCCATAGACCGACGCGATGTTTACAGAATAAGCTCGTATTTGCCCACAACGGGATGTGGGCGCTGCTGCGCGTGCGTCGAAACCAGACACGCGTGAGATATATAAAGCGTTTTTGCCCATGCGCATTGCTGACAGCAGCGCCACCTATCATCGCTCCGCGGCCAATGAGATTACCGCATTAGCCGACAAGAACGACGAAGATCGAATCGCGAAGGGAGACGCGCGTGAAAATCATTAGTGCCACGCACTGAGTTTCTTATTAAGTTGTGGGCGAGTACAGGTGGTGTTGGTTTGGGGGCGCTCAGTCCGCTGCCTTAGATCAGCTCAACTCTGACGTCACTCCACCGCGGTGGCGCTGCTGTGGGCACCGCGCATGCGCAGATGCTTCTCTTCGAGCGAAACTGGTCTTGCGCACACGCATTGGCCCCACCAGGTGTGTGTAAACGCGGGCTTGTTTGTATAGTAGAGTGTGTTGGTCGACATTCACTCCTCAACTTAGGCAACGCGAGGCGTGGCGAATTCATAGTATCTCATAATGCGCCTGGCAGCCGATGAGGTTGTGGCCTTAGCCGATAAGAGTGGAGAAGAACCAATCCCAAAGCAAAAGGCGCGAACATAATACGCGACGCTCTGTGGTTCTTATAAGCCGACAGTGACTGTAATATAATTCAAGTATACACTGATATTTCTGCGAGCATTGTCCGTCGGTTGTTCGTTTAGTGTGAATGAGACGCGAGAGAACTCCAATCGGAACGCTACGCGCTCGCGCACCGCCACGGTGTGTTTCGAGTTCAAACAAAATTAGAGTTCTACGCTGCCACCGATCGGCATTTCTCATCAGCAGCGGAATGTGGCGCCCGATTTCGGTGGAATGCGCTTTGATTAGATTGCCGCAATTTTCACGATCGGCGTTGAAAAAAAAAGGGGGGGGGGAGCGCATCGATTTTAACGCGTCTCGCACCCCGTATAAAGTGGACGCTTGCAGAATGATATCGCTCCAGATCTATATTTGAGTGTGAGAATTGTAGCGTTCAGGCTCGTTCCTCGAACGCCGCTGCTTGTGATAGTTTCGGATTTTTTTTTCTTTCGTCCTAAACTCTGCTTAGAGAGCCAAGTAATCTTATTACCGTTATTGAACGAGTACAAAATTAAATATGTATTGCGGGTGTTCTTAAAAAAAACAATATTTGATTCCGAGCTTCCTTAATTGCGTCCGGCTATTCTTCGTTGCCCTCACACTTATCTTGACGTCAGTGTGGGCTTCATACCTTGCATAATGCTCGTGTGAACCTGGTACCAAGGGTATAGGGGAGGTGGGAAACTACACGACTCGGGAGAATTCGGACAGGCACGGCAGAGACGCCCAGCATACTAGCAGCCTTTGGGACACTGAGAAATTAAGAACCAATCCGTTAGGCGTCCTGAGAAGATAAGGCGGAAATCCTCAGCCACTTGCTAAAAACGTGCAGTGGCATCAAAGAACATTGGAATACGGCGAGGGATCAACTACCCGCCCAAGACAAACCGACGAAAGTAGAAGCTCGGGCTCAACGAAGAGGCGAAGAACAAGACCGAAAGGCCGTCCTGGATTCTCTGGTGGAGTTCATCAAAACGCTGGGGATGCATTTATCTCTCTAATAGCACCATAGTCATCTACCCCACCATGCAACCGCACAAACCCCCATCCCCTCGTCTCAGGGCACACAGCCCATAGACGAGGATCCTCATTTCTATCCAAAGTACATGTTTTCGATCAATCAGTCAATCAACCAATCAATCAACCTGCTACCACCGTAGAAGGCAAATATTAGTAGCACAGCGGCAATATCAAGCTTTTTGTTGTAAAGACGTCTTGAATATATGGGGTTTTAATCGAGTTTCTTTCTATGCAGTGAGCTCCCACTCACCAAAAAAGAAAAGGGGAAACAAAAACCATTTGAGTGTTTTTACCGAGAATACAGCGGCAAACTTCGAACACCGGTCACACAAAGGTGAAAGAAACATCAAGATAATTGGCTCTTGCCCCACCGAAAGGGCCCATAACTGAGTATGTTCTTGAATACATTTCGCCGCGAAAGATTTCTGGTATCTTCAAATAGCTATTTTTGTTTGGCCGACAGATAAAAATGTATTTTTGTTGTGATTGGGGTAACAATCCGCTACAAGTAAGAAACGTTATGGTCAGCTCTCATGAAAGAGAATCACACTGACACAGTTCAGCCTGCTTATAGCGCTAGAAAGAAGTGCAACCGAACCATTAGACAAAAAACTGACTTTCTAGACAAGTTCACCGTTTGACGCCTATGCGGCTCAATTTTTACTTATAAGGATTAGACCGACGTTTGCCATAAATTTCGTTTGCCTTCATCATTTTATGGTACAACTTGCTTGGGTTAATGAGTGCAAGTCCCACCTTCATCAATTTGCGAAGAAATAAAACGTATTGGATTGTATCGTATTGTACCTATGTGTGCGCATGTGTAAATGAATGCATTAAGTACCTCAGTGAATGAGGAAAAAGAACATGAAAGTGGTGAAGATAATAGGAACGAGCTCTAACAAAGTCTGGCGCTGTCTGTTTGAAGTAATAAGAGATAGTTGAAGTAATAAGAGATAGCCAATCGTTTTGAAATACAGCTACCAATTATTAAACATGAAGTTAAACTGACATTAGATATAAGTCAGCGTAGGGTCGGTTGCCAGCTGCTTCGCAATTTTGTGCAAAATAAGCCACAAAGTCAGTGAGTATCAGGTGAGATGGTGTAGCTATTATTCGAACTATATGAAGGTGTCAGTAACATAAAGTTTGAGGATTGATTCAGGGTAATGAATGAGGCGGCTACAAAGATTTATAGCGATTTGTACCTGATGAATGTTGAAACGAAATACAGAAAATATATTAGAACACTCTCTTTAAGATGTTCATGAAAATAATTAAAGTAGCAGAAAAAGCAATATGCAAAGTAATTTAAGTCGAAGTCACTAGGGGAGATCTTTTGTTTTTTTGTTTCTGTTTGAGATTAGAATGCGAGAAACAAAAACGATCAGGGATAGGCTCCAGTAACTTGACTCACCAAGCGTGTTCGGAGGAAGATGGCACGGTTGACAACTTGATTATCGAATGTCCTATTGGCATCTGCTGCTGTATCACCGCGAGGACAGCGGCAAGCCACAGCATTTTCCAGTTGTGATGGCACCAGGTGAAAACTGCATAAACAAAGTACGTAAGGTGCTGCAAAAACACTAGTCAGAGTCGGGTTTTAGGCACCATGTAGGCATGATTTGTAGGCTGTATTTAAAGAAGGCTTAATCCCAGGTAGCACGACAGAGAAGCGCCCAACTTGGCTGAAGCTTGGCTGTCCTAGTGGCCCAACTTGGGCCTTGTTTCATTCAACATTTTCCTATACTTCTGTTTTCTGAACTGTTTTAGATAAGTACTCTTTGTTTTTTCAACTGTATTGAAATTTGGAATAAACTACCGGGGGTGTTAGAGAGCTTGAAGTAGGAAACTTTATTTGTGATATTGACAGCGTATAGTGAAATATGTTCGATGCTTATGTTGTGCTTTTTGTGTTTGCTATTAAGGGTAGCAATGCTGTTGAAATAGCGCTCTTATGCCGTTATATGTGTTATGTGTGCAGAAGTCACCATCGACCTCGCCTTTGTATTGAGGACGATATTGTTTTGTATCCCACCCCTGCTATAACCTCGTAAAAAATTCCAGAATTTCAAAATAAAATAAATAAGTAATATGGTTCTGCCCAAAGAAAACAGTGCCAGTGTATTTTTTGGCGTCTCTATGCCTTTTTTTTTTGGCTCCGCCCCATAATTGTTGAAGTGCATGACTTGAGTTCAGGATGCTACGTATGAGTCGAAAAACCTGCATTGAAGCCTAAATCTGGCACTTGTTTGGCAATTTAGGCCGAAGTTATTTTAACTCTGGCACTCATTTGGCGCTTTAGGCCCAAAGATTCCAGATGACAAACAAACGAGCAGCAGTGAAGCTTAGCCTTGGCATTTGCTTGGCGAACCAGATACCCAGACTCCGTCCAAAGCACAAAGAAGGTCAAGTTTGGCTACTTTGGCTTCTTCGGGCTTTTTAATGCCCTACACTCCTTAGACGAAAAAAAAAGTATTTTTGCCGGCAAAATTATGTGATACTGGGATCATTCATCCTTTGGATGCATCGCGGAGGAGTTTTCGTTAAGCCATTTTAAGAGCTTGCTGCTATGTGAGAGTTTATAGTCCAATTGCAGCAAACTCCAGAGGCGCATCGTGGAATTTGGCATCAGATGTAGATTTGATTTTTGGGGGCTGATCTTGACCGCGGTATGCCTTTTTATTATTTCAACATTCAAAATAGCTTTTGAGAAAATGGCCAATGAAGGTAATGCCAGGGCCGACATTCAAAAGTTCCCGCGCACTCCAGTCGAAGTTGACGTCACGTGTTGCATAACTTGCAAGTCAAGCAGGCAGTATGAAAGAAAAAAAAAACCAGTAATGTACGCATTCTTTTCTTCTTGAAGCGTGACATTAGTTAGCATTCATTTCACACCACGATATTCTTTGTAATCCATCCAGGACAAGGTATGACGCATCCATATTGCCCCCTATATTACAACATCTGACGTCAATGTTCTCAGTGTAGCTGGTAGAGCGTTCCAGCTCTCAGAATAAATTTAAATCTTCAATGACTTCGAAAGAAAAAGCTACTGTGACTTGCGATTTCGCGTTACCAGTTCAGATGAGTCTATTAATCCGTTAAACCAATTCTGAGGCAAATCAGTGCCAATGATAATTTCGCCCTTAAGCAGGTGAGCTAACATTGCTTTCTTGTAGTTTCGACGAGCCCGGTGACCCTGGAACTGCATTTCGCTTGAGCAAGGTTTTTTTCTTCTGACTTTTATTATTGAGTTTAAAGGTAAGTACTATTTATAAGGAAATGTCGTTTATAATATTGTCAACAAGCTTTTCGATGCCAAAGAAAAAATATTATGCGCGAAAAGAACAAAAAATTTGCGGACATTTTAACTGTTTCACGGCGCCCGATAGATTGCGCCAGTGTGTTCTCTCGTCGCAAAAGATCCTAGAAGTCTTACCGCACTCGATCGTAAACAGTCGTAAATGTGTGAAGCAGCCTTTAGGAAAGAATGGTCGCTCCCAACTACGGCATTGCTTTTCCTATGCATGGTTTAGGCCGGGTCACGGTGGAACAAGCACAACCGATGAGCAAGCACGACTTACATAGAAGTATGACCCAGCGCTGGAAACAACGCACATTTACTGGACACGGAGAAGGAAGAGAAGTCGCTTTGGGGGGGGGGGGTCTTCTTACTTCTTGTACACCAAACGTCTTTTGTTGAGTCAGCGCTCGACGTCTCTTCTCCTTGGGGGATCGGTGGTCGGAGCGCGTGAAATGGAAGCCCGCTCTGCAGAACGCGGGGATGCAGGGTTCAATCTCCACCCCTGCCCGTTTCGATCTGGATGAGCATCGTACCAGAGTGCGGTTGTGCATCATTACTGAGTGGTGAGCGTTAAAGACCCCAGGGCAGTGGTCGTACTGCACTGGCTAGATTTCTCATCTACAGTGGGTGACAATGTCGCCATACTCTACTCGTTTTCACCTGAAGAACCGTATAGTAAAGAAAGACCGACTCCTCGCGAGAGAATTAATATTTTCCTCCTTTATTTATTCATTTATTTATTTGGAGATACTATCAGTCCCAAGAGGAACTGCATCAGGAAAGGACACAGAATACAAGAAAATTGCATGCATCATAATTGGCACTTGAAAGTCAAAACATACACATAAATGCTATTGAACTGTGCCTAAAAGAGAAACAAATCAGAATTTATATCTATATTAAACATACAATAAAAAACACAGCAGGCCAGCGCTGGTTAAACAATAGAAGACAAGGAAATAGGTAATCTTAGATCACTCATCCTTGTGTCACAAAGCATCTGGATGTGCTTGGAATTGGGTTATTAAGGCGAAAGCCCTATATATTTCATCGTTCAGTCAACCTTCAAAGTCCTTGAACGAAAACACGTCGACGACTTGAAAACAACGAAAACACACCAAAAGTACATCAAAAGTGCGTCGTCAGAGAGCGCGCTGTCTTCGGAGGTTTGCTATCACGTTTACGTGACCACTCAGGCGAGTTAGAGGCAATGAAATTAAGAATTAAGCGAATTAAGGGAAATCAAAGGAAATTAAGTAAATCATATGTGTCTGTCTTTGATGCGTCGACGCTTGATATTCGTCTTCAAGTCATCTAAGCGATAATATAATAGACCCTGCGACGTTTGTGGCACTGGTAGTGATGGAATGATGAAGTTTGTTGATTCTCTGATGACTAAAGGAAAAAAAAGAGTACCGCAAACAGTCATTTTTAAAGGAATATCTAGACAAGCTGGTGCTGCGTTTAAGATAAGATAAGTGTATTTGATTACAGAAAAAAAAAACTCTCATACAATCCTGCCCGGGACATGGCAGTACAGTCATTTTCATCCTGTAGATACAAATGATGCTTAAATGTAAGTAAAACACGGAAGAAACATTCAAAATAACACAGTCAATAACGAAATTCACGCTCAAGCAGAAAATTCACTTCTTAAGTAACGCCCAATTCGACAATAACAATCTTACGATGGTTACAAAACAAGCATTGCAAATTTAAACACATAATGGTAAGAGTGCACGCGTTTATAACGAGAAAAACTCGATAGAAAACACTAAGCTCTTACGCAATACCTCATTGTTCAGCATTTCAGTTCGACAAAAAACACCGCTTTTTATTTTTTTCATACATCTGCGTCTTAGATGACAGGCTTAGGATGTCTTTAGGCAAGCTATTAAATATTTCAGCAACATAATAGTTTCTTCGTTTTTTTCCCGTAGTTTGTATATATTTTTGGAATTGCATAGGTTTCTTTGTGCCGGATTGTTTTTATCCTGCTGGGTATTTCTTTGAATTACTTCGAAAAATAATGGCTGGTTAAAACAACACATAAAAAAACCGCTTTAAACAATAATAATCCGACTGCATTCTTCTTTTCCTTGGTTTGATTCAGTTCATGTTTTGACCCATATTGTTAACACATCTAATAATTATACTATCAATTGCCTGGTTACTCTAGTATTCGGAAGCGAAACATACTTGGTTTTATCTATTTTGAAGCATTTTGAAGAAGACAGTGCAAGGATATTAGCCTAAGCTATTTAAATCTCTTAGCTAAGGTTAAAATATATGTTTTTTCAAGAAGTTCATTTCGTGAGTCCGTGCGCCTGTATTTATTGCATATAAATCTAGATTTCCCTACGTTCTATTTTCTCCAGTTTAGATATGTTGGCTTTTGTGCGAGGGAACCAAACAATATTAGTGTATTCTAGTGTGGGCCTAACTAGGCTAGTGTAAGCCAGGAGTTTTTTTGCTGTCGTCGCTAGTTTAAGTAATGTTTTCAAGTACATGAGTCCTTTAAAGTCTCGTGCTGTTACATAAGCGACATGACAATCCCAACGTAAGTCTGAGGTGATTATTAGACCCAAATATTTACGCTGATTAACCCGTGAAAGTGTTAGTTCACTTAGGCCGTACGGAAATTGAGAAATAGATTTTTTCCTTGTTACAGACACGCAAAAAACTGGTTAACGTTCAGAGTCATCTGCCAGTCAGTGCACCAGTCATTTACCAATTGCAGTGCGTTATTCAAAACTATACAATTATCCAATGAGTTTATTTCCCGGTATAATATACATCCGTCCGCGAATAGAGGAATATTAACAGGAATGTAGTGAGTTAGATCATTTATGGAGAGAAGGAAGAAAACTGGGGCCAGGACCGAGCACTGTGGGACGCCGGAAATGACTCTGGCGATCTCTGATACCTCTTGCTCATATTGGACGAACTGAGAACCAGTGGACAGGTAATAATGATAATAAGAATTTTATTCCGATCCTAAACATATGTTACAAATGCAGGCCCACGAAAGCACTGGTGTGCTTGTATGCGGGACCTGGGGTATTTATCGGACGATGGGTCCCTCCCCTATGGCATGTTTTAGTTTAGTAATTCATAGGGCTGAGGCTCGATTAAAAGTTTTAACCCGATTCATCGCCACCCTTTATTCGAATAATTAATCGATTAATCGGTCTCGTTTATTTCTATGCATGATATTAAAAAAAGTTTCGATTCATATTTTTTGTTTGCCTTAGCTGAATACGTGAAAACGGCACAACATAGAACTTGAATTATGAATCAATCTCTATGTGTAGTTAAGAATATTATAAAAACAATCACACTCACGGATTCTTACTTTAGCTGCATAAAACAAAGCGGTTCGTAAATATTCTCCGGCAAGAGCAACCTCCTTTGATTGTTTACGATTGTCCGTGCTGCCCTAAACGGACACTCGAATGGCGTTGAAGTGGCCGGGACGCGTGTGGCCTTTTGCACCTGTCTGAAGTTACAAATCTCACCCCTACAGCTTACGTCATTCTAAAATTTGACTTAAGGTTTTCCCTTCATACAGGTGTCCTCGTTCAGGTCTGCGTGATGCAAGCGTTTGATTTTTACTTTCTTTTGGTTCGTCAAAATTTTACCGATTCACCGGTTAAAAAAGTTTAACCGCGGTTCAAGCGTTCATCGATTAATGGGCAGGTTAATCGATCAATTGGCCAGCCCTAGAAATTGATTTGCTGCGTGAGACACGGTCGAAAGCTTTTGCAAAAACTGAGTAGTTATAAGTGAGCTTGTTTCAACGTTTCAACAAGCTGAGTGACTGCCGAGAGGCCGCTCCTAACGCCATGCTGATGACGAGAGAGAAGGCGCTTGTGCTCAAGAAATGTTTTTATATGCTTTAGTATAGTACGTTCTAGTAGTTTGCAGCAAGTACAGGTGAGGGAAATCGGCCTGTAGTTGGAAGGATTGGTGATGTAGCCCATTTTATAAATGAGAATGACCTGGCCTTTATTTCATTCAATAGGCACCTGACACGTGTTAAAACACTTGTTCAAATTATGCACAAACATTTACTCATCCATTCAGCATACCGTTTTAAGACGTCGTTACGTATATTATCAGGAAAGCTCCTTTCTTCGTTTCAAGGTTGAGCAAGAGGTCGAGAATTCCCGCTTCAGTTAGGAGTAGGGGTTCCAAGACGCTGGAGTTGGGATCGAGGTTGCAAAGTTGTCCATTACCTCTAGTGAAGACAGATTGAGAGTCATTATTAAGGTCATTTGCTCTCCGAAGATGTTCTACGTAAATCTTCGGAGGTTATATCAGGACGATTTATTTTTGTGGGTTTACATAGTTCCAGAAATTCGTGGGAGAGCATCTAAAAAAACAGAAAATCACGAAGGGTCACATTAAGATATATATTCTTAGCTTGATTTCTTTCTATTTTTAACAATTTTAGAAACTCAAAAAGTACAAGTCTGCCCTCTGCGCTTTCCCTAGCTTTTAGCGATTTCCGTTTTGTTTTTTAATTTTACGTTTTGTGTGAAAGATTTTTCGGTTGATCCGTGGATTATGCTTTTTTTATTGACTTTTGCCTTGTGCGTATATATCCAGCTATACACTAGTACACTCTTTGTTTGTACTTATTCCATAGGTTATCTACACTGATATTATCACTCAAGGCATAATCGGTAAAGGACGAACATTCGAAAGAAATGTGCGATAATATACTTGCATCAGCAGCACTCTTAAAGTTCAGTACAGTAGATTTTGAAGAGAGATGGCGGAGTTTGTCTTGAACAGGGATGGAGCAAACAGTCATTTTATTATCGGATTTGCCATCAAGAACATCAACTTGAACATTTCTCTCCTTACGTGGACAATTAAGATATATCTAGGCGCAGTTTAGATTAATTACATGTTATCTTATCAAGACATTCACGTATCGAACGCCAAGCAACGCTTATTCCACCGACAGCAAAATCATGTAAAAACGACTTCGCGCGGCGCATGAATGATGCGCAAAACTTTTTTTTCTTCTTGAGGTGCAAACAAGTATGGCAAACTAAACTTCCGCTGCCTAAACAACTAACGTCTAATTTCTTCGTATTGTCTTCTCCCTCTACTTTTCCTTGTCCATTTGCGCCGTGTTTGTTTCAAAAAGTGTAACCAACTACCCCACGAGTTCACTTTGATCACCATACAACGTGTCCCCAATAACCATTAACCCTTGCGGCTTGCGTTGGGAAAAGATGGGTGCAGGCTGTACTTGCGCGTGCGCGTTTAGTTAGTGCCAAATGAATGGCTCCTATTGATCAAGGGGGGGGGGGACTAGAGGTTTGCGCACCATATACACGTCGACCCCTCGCCGCCCCAATGCCTATAATGAAACCACGCCACGCTTGTTCGCGAGTGAGGCGACCGCGGTGATGATGTGATAATTACTTATCCATTGTGGCCATCGTAATGAGCTCGGCGGGCGGAAAAGAACTGCCGAGGGGGGTTACGTACACTATACTCAGTTTAAAGGGATACTGAACCAAACATTTTAGTGTACATAATAAGTGGCGCACAATCTTTCCACGAGACATAGCCAGACATCGCCGCCGGTGTGCGGGAGCACACGCAGCGAAATTGATGTCATAGTCCTCCCTTCACGCTTAAGATGACAGAAAAATGTAAGGTCTCCCGGCAAGAGGAAAGTAAAAACAGGCTTTTCATCTCCACAAGTGAAAGCTACGGGCTTGGTAGACCAATTATCCGCTTACCTTTTACACCAGACCACACTGTGTTGATGAACGCCTGTCTTTATTCTCTTTTTCCCCGGGGCCCAGACATTTCACTGTCATCTAAAGACGGGTTCACTCATCTGCGTTGGTTGCGCTCGGATGCAACCGAAACCACCGTAGCGAAAAAGTCACCGGGAAAAGTGTTTTGCCGTATACTGCACGGCAAGCGATGCAAGGGGTAGCTTCGCGAAGCAATCCACGAGTCACGGTTTGTTGCGGTTTTGGTCCTTATGTCGTTTCGCTTGCATGCGAACGTAACAGTTGCAAATCTGTGCGCCACACTTTAAGCGTGAATGGAGGACTAAGACTTTAATTTCGACACGTGTGCTTACGCACACCCGCGGCTACTGGCTCGTGGAAAGACCGTGCGCCACTTATTATGGACTCTGAAGTGTTTGGTTCAACATCTCTTTAAGCTTACGATGAACCGCGGCAGACGCTACGACCCACCGAAGCCAATCACATGTCATGGGAGTGTCACATGACCTTCGGAAGGAGAGCAGCGATGCGCGTGGGGTGGGTAGTGACGCGATATATTTATTATAGCGCTGGCTCGGCTAGGATTGGTCGTAGCGACCACAGCGGTCCATCTTAAGATGAAACCGGGTATAAACGTTGTGGATGTATGGGACTATACAGGGGCAAGAGGGGAGCGAGACGCCGACCTGTGTGAACAGTTGGTCCGCAATTAAGATGTTGCGGAAGGGTCGCCTTTCATGCGTGTTTAACAGGCAGCCTGGGTATTGTGCGGCAGTTTGGAACTGAGCGGCCGTACACGCGACGAAACTTCGAGGATTAGAAAATAGGTTTTCGGTGGAAGAAAGGTTTACTTTCAGATGGTGCGTTTTAAGGAACCCCGAATCGTCGAATGTACGGAATGCGTTCCCAGCAAGTACACAGGTCTGAAAAAGACGCCGAAATAAAGTTGATGGCGATCGGGACGTGGTGTGG
>JAZHYW010068183.1:0-78125 GCA_037355805.1 Ixodes ricinus
TTATAGCGCTGGCTCGGCTAGGATTGGTCGTAGCGACCACAGCGGTCCATCTTAAGATGAAACCGGGTATAAACGTTGTGGATGTATGGGACTATACAGGGGCAAGAGGGGAGCGAGACGCCGACCTGTGTGAACAGTTGGTCCGCAATTAAGATGTTGCGGAAGGGTCGCCTTTCATGCGTGTTTAACAGGCAGCCTGGGTATTGTGCGGCAGTTTGGAACTGAGCGGCCGTACACGCGAGGAAACTTCGAGGATTAGAAAATAGGTTTTCGGTGGAAGAAAGGTTTACTTTCAGATGGTGCGTTTTAAGGAACCCCGAATCGTCGAATGTACGGAATGCGTTCCCAGCAAGTACACAGGTCTGAAAAAGACGCCGAAATAAAGTTGATGGCGATCGGGACGTGGTGTGGATGCAATGTCATTAAGCAAATGCGGAATTATGTGGCCTAGGACCACTCGCCTGTCACAATGCCGAAGGACGGAAAAAAACACTCGCGCCCATAATAGGTAGGCATGCTCAGAGAGTTTTGAAAAGAAGTTACCTGAAAGTGCTGATGTTGCCAGGAGGCTCTTCTTCAAGTTTCGTTTGCCTGCTTCCAGAATATCCGTGTTTCTTTAGGTATTGCTCCGAAACAGGCTGCTGTCAAATCCGTCCGCTTGACCTTCCCCGTTTTCGCCTCTTATTTGGTGACATTTTTGCAGACAGTTGTTTGAGCTGTCTGGCGTCTCCTGCGCTCACCTTGATTGCCTTTATGCTAGTGAAGTGTCACATAATCCGTCCCCATACTCCATCTTTTGAATGTATGCAGTAAAGTAAAAGGCACAGCCGCGTGAGCCTAGTTCAGCAGAATGTTTATGTTTGAACAAGAACACGTGCATAGGAGGCACTTTCCAAAGTCAGGCGCTCGTGCCCATGCCGTTGTCCGCATTGCAGATTTTGTGAGTTGAAGCATACACCAACGTTACTGGAGAAAGTAACGTTGGTAACGTTACTTGTGCATACCAACGTTACCAGTAACGTTCGTATACTTCTCATGTTCCACCAGGGCGCAACCATCTTGAATGTCGTCACTTTTGCTATGCGTTAAAACATCGTTTTGATCTCTCCACGCTGCTGGATGGTGTTTACAAGAAACGCGTGATTGTCACACATTCTTGTTTTGCCTCACCTATATTTTCTCGGATATTCCAGGTTGAAATGTATTATTTTGTTTTCGTCCCGCATACCAGATACAGAACCCACGTAACTGTGAACGACAGGAAACATAAAACGTCTATAGGCTTAGACCATTTCCAAAATTCAGTACCATCTGGTGGCTCATAAAGAAGTTTACTTTTCACGATACCAATGGCGGAAATGAACTTGTATTTTATCGGGCACCGTCACTTTCGGAAGTCTATAGCAGGCGAGGAAGTGTTTACTGTACTGTTCTTTCTAGACAACTTTCAGTTTCGATGGTGACAAGGATACAAGGGGTCAGGAGGAAGCTCCAACCCACATAGACGCCTCGATCAAATTCTATACACCAAAGGGCTTTAGAGTCGATTGTGTGCCGTCCACAGGTTGACTGAATCTGTGTTAAAAATGAACGATTAGGAAGCTAATGTATTCGATTCAGCTGCGTCACATCGTACGTACTAACTCCTCGAATGTATAGGCAATTGCAAGCCTGGCGGCTCACTGGTGCCCCATGCGTGCAAGCATGTGCAGCGCGCGCGTGAACGTAGCTTTGGCAAGCTTGCGATTGCACGTGCTTGCAGGCACGAGCACAAACATGGCGGCGTCCAGATGCCCTGCGTGCAATGTTGCTAGAACAACGCAGTTGGAATACTGCCATTGAGCCTGCTTTGAAAAATTGAGTCCTTACAAAAGATATTGGAAAAAAAATGTTTTTTTTAACAGTCTGGTTGGGGCAGCGTGTCAAAAATAAATTCTACGGAAAAAAAATTTTTAGAGCAATATTTACGGCGAGAGATTTATTTGAAATTCTGCGCACGAAGTCCATGACGTCACGGGTCATTCCGGAATGACCATCTCGGTCGTGAAGGCGAAGCCGATCCACCTCTCCTCCACTCGCCCGAAATGCCGAAAAGAGCGAAAACAAGTCGGAAAGGAGGTGACTGCCGACTAAATCGCGTCTCGCGCCGTCAATATTGCTCTAAATATTTTTTTCGCGTAAAATTAATTTTTTTTTGACAAGCGTGTCCCTAACAGTATGTTAAAAAAATTTTTTTTTCTTTTGAGTTTTTTTTTTAAAGTGGAACTCAATAGGCGTTATCGGGCACCGTTCGCAAAGCCTTTTCATATAAACCCGCGCTCGTTGTGCGTGGACTGGTCGGTAGTCGTCACGTATCACGTGACGTCACACCTGAGCTTCGTGTGTTGTTTGACATTCTTGCGCGAGGTCATTTGGCGTGACGCCACACGTGACTGTGACGTCATGGCCCTGTCGACCCGCTAAATTCGGCGGAACATTAGGGTGTTTTCGTAGATCGTTTCTGCTGTTCCGCAACGCCCTCCGCAACGCCCTCCGCAGCCCGCTACGATACCCGGAACTCTACAGTCAAGGCCATCGGCGCGCGGGCGCAGTAGCAGCTTCTTCGTTGCGGAGGGCTTAGCGGAGAGAGAAACGCGGTCTACGAAAACTCCCTATTTTTCTGTCAAATTTAGCGGACGTCACAAGCGACCTCACGTGTGACGTCAAGAGGATGACGTTTGACGTCACCAGAGGTATGCCGGGATTTTACCGTCCCGCAGACACAGACGCCGGCTTTTATGCGACACGAGCTCCTAAACGTTATCGCGTTAATACGCCAAGGACACAAATGGCTAACCGCCCTTAATAAATTGAATCAAAGGAAATCAAATTTGAGAATGATAAACACGCCGCAAAAGCATTTTCGTGGCAGACGGGACTCCAAACACGGATCAAGTCTGCTAGCCCCATTTTCCTTCGGGGGATTGTCTTATGTATGCAACAACTCGGAATGTATCCAATCAGAGGTGTTCTGGACGAACACATGCCGCCCTGTCGTAGACGAGCTTCAAGTTTTTAGCACGCGGTGCGTGCCGAAAGCAGAATTCCGACACCGTCAAGCCGCAAACACGAGCAGCACGCACGCGAAGGTACCTTTGGCAGGCTTGCAGTCACTCGGTGTTTGTGAAGCGAGCACGAGGGAATGCAAGCCCACCAAAGGTGCCTTCACGCGCGTGCGGCACGTGTAGTCTATTTTCCCAAAATAGAAAGTTAATTAACAAATTTTACTTATTAAGCCGACCGATCTTTAGGATTAGCCTCATATATTATGCCCCCTTGGCCGTATAATGCACCTGCTCAAGCCGCACAAGTGTAACATACATGTCGTTGTAAAACAAATCAGCAAAACTTAAAAAAAAGAACATAGACTGTCAAATAACAAAATCTTGCTACAAAAAAACACTGTATTTTTTTTTTGAGGAGCCGGGGGTTAGTATTTCTTTTTTCTTTTTTTTTGTAAAAGAAAAAAAAATGTTTTTATCCACAAACGGGTTTGTAAATTACCTCGAGGTAACGAAAACAGTGTGTTTAATGCACGGCGACCAACTTGAGGTTGTTTGTTTGCCTTGTGGGAACGGAACTTTACAGTTGCCGGAACATAAATTGCCCAAATCAGTCCCATTTGATGCGTTCACAGGCGGTTAGTTCGGTCAGCTGTGTTTCTCACCCTGATCACCGTCACCCCGTATTTTGCCACTGTGCAGTGCCTCCGAAGCAGCCCCTGATCCTGGACGAAAATGGGACCGCCATCGAGAACATGACTCGTCCATACTTGGAAGGAGACGACTTGACGCTCACCTGTGACGTTCACGACGGTGAGTGAGGACCTTTCCACTGTGTGGGGACGGAAAGATACGATCTTGAGCCATTTCCAGGTTGGATTACAATGTCCCTTGCATGTGATGAACGTTGCACCAGAAAACGTTACAACATGTCCTGACCGTGAAATGAAGTTAAAGGGATCTTTGATTCAAAAGGAACGTCTGCAAGCATCCGCGAGCATTCTGACTTTCACTTCCTTGATACTCAAATCCACACGGAGGTTTATGCTGGTTTAGCATTGGTTAGCATAGATCTTTTTGTGTGTGGGCAGCCTGGTCAAAGTAGATGAAAGCTACGGCCTCTGCGCGTCAGCTTGAGCGATGAAGGGAAACTTGTGATACACTTCCACAAGAGGAGTGTACTTTCCCTGTGGAGTTTTGTTCTCTGTATCCGACAGAACTACGTCGGGGCTATTTCTTTGTCCCAAAGAGCGAGCCGACGTAATCACCTTTGAAACCGCACCAAACGGCACCTTAAATCCTTTCTCCAAGTGAAGTCAGCTCCCCGCTAAGAAACCACGCGAAAAGCTATAGACAACGGCACCCAGTTTCCCCGATCCCAAAGGAGCGGAGTAAAGCTGATGGATTTCGGCTTCGGTCCCACTGGCTGGCGCGCGTCGGCGAGGCTCCCATTGGCTGCTGCGCGTCAGTTTCAACGACCGCTACCCCATGGTGCTGCGTGTCCGCGAGGCAGTGGCTCCACCGCTCCACACCCAAGGTCAGCGCGCCGAGGAGAGCTAGTGCGCGCGCTTGACCGTCGACGCAAGTACGCTGCAGATGAAATAAGAGAGCGAAAGAATGACGTGCATGCTTTCGCATTCACAACTCATATGAAGTGCTTAGGTGTACCTTGAGCCTTTTCTTCTTCGTATTCACTTCTTGGCAGTGTCGCCATGGCTAGAGTTCCTGTATATAAGCTCCCCTAGAAGACAGAGTTGCGCGTTCATTCATATTGAAATTCAAAGTTGCGCGGAAAAGCCACTCTTCACGGACTAGGCCAAGTGGATAGGCTTTGTCCTGTCGAGTTCGTGTCCGGTGGCACACTCACGTTGACATGGCTCCGCGAGTGTTCCTCGTCAGCCTCTGATGTCGCACGCGTGATGTCCACGATTTTGGGTTACAGCAAGGTGAAAAGCGTACCCGATGGGCCGGAATCGGGTAAGACCTAGTGCAGGCGGTGGACCACCGCCTGTCTTCGTCGTCGTCGCAATGCTTATGTGAATGATACATGGATGATATACCACCTATGAATGGATGATTTACGGCCTCATGCAAAAAAGCAAAGAACATAAGCATAGTTGGCTAGTGGCTAGTTAGCGGCTAGCGGCTAACAGAGCTTTGAAGCGGCCCTAATAGAGCCTTTGCTGCGTAGCATCGGGCTTTTCTTTGTCACGTGATTGATCTCGGCGAATAGCGGAGCGGCGGCACATGGCTCCCCCTACGTGGTGCCTATCTAGGAACTCTAGCCATGACAGTCTCGGTGCAACTTTTTTTTTTTTCGCATTACGACACAGCTTTTTTTTTGTTTGAATTTCATATGATGCAATTAAAAGCAAATCTCAAAAGCCTAATTGTATCTCAAGCTTTGGCAGAATATATATAAAAAAACACCCATCATCAACTGCAAGCCCAACATTAACTGCAATACCATAAAAAAAAATTAGATCATTTGATTTGCTTTGTTTACAATACCCACCCGCACACACAATAAAAGACGCGTCCTGTAACGACATTTGGTGAGGTTAAACCCATTCGTCGTGCCCTTTCCACCCTAATGTTTTTAAATTTTTTTGAAATCTTTATTGAGTAAATAAACAACTTGCTCTCCTCGAAAACTCCGTCAACCAGAAGTCGCCTCGAGAATCCAGCTGCAGCGGATTGCGTTTTCCACCCTGGGAGTCGTAAAAACGCGACGGACATTTGTCTTCGTTGGTAGAGAGATCCCAGAGCCGAAAGGTCCTTCCCCCTCCCCCAATACCCTCTAGAAGATAAGGCCGGCGCCTTTCCCCTCGCCCGCCTCTCCTCCTTCGAAACTCGCTCCAGAAATGGGCTCACGTCCGGATCAGCGAATAAGAGCCAAAACGATCGTAGAAACTATGATGTTGTATCGTTCCGAGGGTCGACGTCTTTCGTCGTCGTTGGCTTGCAAGTGACGTTCTGCGCTGCTCCCAAAACCGATGGCCATCGTCGCCGATGACGCTTCGAGTCCGTTTTGGAGTCTGAAAAAAGCGCGGGCGGCTGGGTCGGGGCCTGCATTATAAATGACGCGGATTGAGCGGGGGCGAGGGAGAGAGCTTGCTCTAGTGGGACGCGCATGTCGTCGACTGGAGGGCGAACGCGTGCGTTTTGGTCGCGACCGCGTCACGCTTTGGCGGAGGTTTCGGGGCATAAAGAATGGATGGTGGCTGCTGGTTCGAGATGGTTACGGCTGTGCTGTTTTAAACTTCATAAAAAGAAGAAGTGGGGAGGGGAGCGTTGGACTCGCGACATGTGTATCTAGGTTTTAGTTTTCTTAAAAGGAGGGGGGGGATTTTTTAAGGAGCTGATGATTTAGTTGTGCAGGATCAGATCTATTCGCCTCGAACGCGAGCGGAGTTCAGCGGCGCTGAACCGTTAAAAATGTTTGTGATGAGAGGTAAAATGTGAAGGCAATTTTTGTTAAAATAACGGAGCGGTTCTGTAGTATTGATGCCGCGCATGCTTGGGGCTGTGTGGACGAGTAAGTTTAGGGCATGCTCGTAAAACATTGTTCTCTGGTAAATAAAATCAACAACAACATCATAGTTCTTGTCAAAAAAGAAAATAACAGTAAACAGATTGAGAGTGAGAGGCGGATTGTTTTATTTGAACTAAGGGGCTGGAGATTCGTCTGGTCTCGCGCGAACCTTACGGAGAAACGTGATTTAACGCTCCGGGAGAAAACGCAGGTTTATAAAACTGAAAAAAGAAGCTTACCACTCGCTGTGCATATAGAGGGGGCAGTTTTACGTGGGAAGCTATTTTTATTCGGGGAATCTAAAATTGATTACGGAAGAACCCTTTTGCATTCGCCTGGCATGGAAGCACTTACGAAGCAAGCGCACGAACACAATCTCAACAGTGCTTTCTTTAGTACTTAAATATCAGACGCGACTTTAGTGATTTGGGCCTGCACCACACGTCCAAAGACAAATTTTTAATTTTTTTAGAAAGTTCCATAACAGACGCTGGTTCTCAGTTACAGAAGAAAACACTGTTGATGCCATGTCTGAAACCGTTTTTCCCACAATGTTTGAAGCATAAAGTTGATATTTCTACAGAAATGACAAGAACAGTGCACATTTTTGTTTTACAGAATCTACGGAAACACTAAAATCAGAAAGAAGAAAACAAGCTAAAGCAAGGAGTTTATTTTAATTTTTTTTTTCACGGGTTACTTTTCTTTTGTAGTGTTCCGATAACTCTTCAGATAACTGGCAACCATGATTTGAAGCACGAATACGACAGAAATGTCGTTACTCTAAAGCATAGTTTATTTAGTAGCTCTGGTTGTGACAGTGCACTTTTGGTACTGCTTGTTTCCATCGGTTTGTAGCCTCGGCTGTGGTCGACTTAGGCTTAAACGGAATATAGTGAACGGGCTTTAATTATTATAGAGGGCGTTGGATAACATGCGTAGAGAAAGACGGGAAGGGCAGCGGTGTTGTACTTTTGGCACCGCTTAATTGGTCCCACCGTGTTGTAGCGCCGGCTGAGTTCTGGCATAGCCTTCTCTATACTCACAAAGCCTGGCAGTTCAACGACGGAGCCATAGAGTACCCAGTCGCAGATGTGGAACGCTAGGATTTGGTAGCAGAGAGCATTTCTCGGGGAACCTGGCATTCAGCTCACAGCTTTTGCAGCGCCGAGGACCCTAAACACGGTATTCAAACCCGACGAGAAAAGAAGCGGTAGCGCGAGGAACGCGAGGAGCACGAGCGGACATTCCATCGCTCGGGAGAAGTGTGTTTCGGCGTCTCGCCGCAGCGGGGAGCCCGTCACGTGGCTCTCCTCTCATCCGTTGTCTGCCGCTCTACCTTTTTATTTTCGGCGGCCGCGCCCGTGGCGACCTGACAGGCTTTGTCAGTATAAAGGAGGCTATGGTTTTGGCTTCTGATGAAACAGAGTATACACAAGCTCAACCCTCCGTCGCCTGTTCGCTGTGGTGGCGCTGCTGTCGGTAGTACGGATGCGCAGATGCGCAGATGCTCCATTTCACGTAATTTTAGTTTCGGCGCCGGCGTAGTGTCCACACTTGGTGTGGGCAAACGAGAGCTTGTTTGTAAACGACGCGTTGGTGTGCAGTAATAAACCGTTGCAGTTCGAAACCTTGTTTTGTCCATCGGGCTACCTCCGCGCAGGGAAACCTGAACCCATGGTGACCTGGTGGCGCGGCGCTGAACTACTGCAGCAAGTGCTGAGCCGAACCCCAAACGGCAACCCTCGAGCCACTCTGTTCCGGCTCAAGCTGACCCGCGAGGACTACTTGGCCAAGCTCACGTGCACCGCCGCCAACAGCAACGTCACGGAGCCGGTCTCCACGAGCATCACGGTGAACATGTACTGTGAGTGGATCCGTGGGCCTATTACTCAACCCGTAGTTGAGTAGTTTAGGTAAAGAAGTGGATTGCGGGGCTTGTTGCTGATTAATCGACATAATAGGAACAGCGCAAACAGACGCGAGAAAGTCATGAAGAACTAAGCGAAACCTTGAGAAAAGAAAAAAAAGTTGACGCCGAGATTTACATTGTTAAGGGCTTTCTTCTGTGCACCGAATTTTCTGGACAGGTAGCGGAGGTTTTCCCTCCGTTTTGTAGCGTTTTCTTTTCCGGAAAAAGGAGGAAAGGGGAGAGCGATTTTTTTACTTTTATTCACAAATAAAGCCTTGGAGCGGTCTCATTATGTGGGTCCGGACTCACACGCGCTGCTGGCTGTTCGCTAAGTCCTCCGCTTTTGTTGTCAGTCCCTAACCTTTCGAAAACATGTCAGTAGACGACAGCGAGGAGGCGAAGAAAGAAGCCGTTCTTTTTGCGTAATTGATGTCCCTACAGAAAACGTAGGCGCGCGCTGCAACCTTCACCCCTTTAACAAAAAAGAAAAAAAAACGAATACGTATATGCTTTTTTTTTTTGCTGTGCACAGCAGAAAGCGTGTCTTGCTTCGATGGCCCTTTACAAGAAAAATTGCATGGCGCCTAGGGTGTTGCCTCACGCGTGCAAAGACGTGCATCATTGCGCGTGAAGATAACTTTGCCGTGGTTTCACTTGCACGCGTGTTTACACTCACGAGCAGAAACATGGTGGCATCCAAATGCCACACTCGCAATCCCGCACGAGCCATTAGTTCAACCAGACCGGCTACAGGTCGGAGGCAGAAATCGATAATCGTTTTCACAGACGCAAATAAAGACTAAGCAACACGCAGGAAAAGACCAATCAGACCACCGACAGATTGGCGGCGGAAAATCGGCGAACGCTTACACCGAGGCAAATAAACCATAACGAGCGGGAGCGCAGAAAAAAGACAAGCCCAAAATTGCACACGTTATTAGAATCGATCGGTCGGTGAGAATACGAAGAGAAAATCAGCGATCTTCTCTGAGGGACGAACCGGGGAGGGGGTGCTCAAATCCCTCCTCCGCTATTGCAATTAAACTCGGGAAGCAGTACCATAGCGAGGCGCGCGCGGCACCATTGTTCAAGAGACGACACAAAGGCTTCTTTTCTGGCGAGCATACTCTCTACGCCGCAGTGAAGGCCCCAAGCCCACATTTTTACAATGGCCTTCGTATTCAGAAAACTGTCGCGAAAGTCGGGATGGTGGGCGGGTTGGACCATTTCTGTACCACGACGCTACGACATCCGTTGTTCTCTATGGGAAAAAGGGGGGGGGCTGATCAGAGCCCGAGCACGTTGTTTGAGCAAAGGATAACAGCGATCGCCCGCGCTTTTGAAGAAGACGGGCTGAAGTAGTCCTATACAAAAAAGCGATCATTGCTTGGCTATAGTCGTTGCAGGCTTTCGTAGCGGACTGTAATGTACGAATTGAACGTCGCGGAGTCGGTCGTTGAGAACGCGTTTGGCTCGGCTGGTTCGCTATGGGTCGCGGAGCATGCGGACGGCGTATGCAAAGATTGGACGATGTTGTCGCGCTCGTAGAACGAGCGTCTTCTTTTTTTATATTTCGTCTTTGACTGGTGAAGGGCATCCTTTGATGTCGCGTGCTGCTGCTGGCAGAAAAGGCTGTTTTGTTGTCCGAATGTATGCGGCCCCAAGTTTATGCGACAAATGAGTCGATTTGTTTGTTTTGTTCAGTTCTTTGGGACGCACTGGAATGGTATACAAATGGGCGGAAAAAATGTTGGCGTACAGGCTTGCATCTCTTCAAGACGTACTAGAATGCTATACAAATGGGCGGAAAAAAATGTTGGCGTACAGGCTTGCATCTCTTCAAGCTGCGGCAGCGGCAAGATATCTTGTTAAAAGCGCATTTAAGGTTAGACGCAGATATCATTTTTAAAAAGATTATTCAGGATTTCTGTGACAATTTAGAACTACCGAACTTTGTCTATTAAACGTCTGTGAAATGTGCGCTTGAATTACTTGAATAGTTAAGGCAAAAAAAAGATTGTTCGATGCTTTGTAACTAGCGTTTCAAATTCGGAAGCATGTTATGCGAGATGTTGGTGTGTTAATTTCGCAATTTTAATTGTAGCGCATGCAAAGATTCTCGTGAATGGTTTTTATTTAGGATGTTTGGCACTGTCTGAAAATAACACATGTTATAACTTGAAGGTATAGAAGAGATATTGTTATGTAATTGTTGTATGCCACCGTAATTGGAATCTGGTCAAATTCGTTTCAAAATTTTCTTTTTGAAAATGATTGCCATTTAAATTGTGAACGATAATTTCGTTAACAAGTCGTTAAAATTTATCCGGTTGCGTAGTTAATTTAGAAATGTTAACAATCGCTAAAAGGATTGACATTTGATGTGTGTTGCACTTTCCGTGGCTCCATCCTCGGTTTTTTTAAATAAATGTTAGCCGTCATGTACCATCTAACACTCAAATCTTTTATTGGCAGGAAATTCGAACTCTGTTTGTGAAATAGCTATTGCCACGTGCGATGTATATTTTAGGCCTTGGAATGAGTTAAGAAATTCACGGAAGAAAAGAGCAATGTCACCTATAAGCGTCATTACTTTTCATTTGTTTTAGTAGCATTATTAGCGCAATGCTTACAAAGTGTTTTTTTCCTGCTCGACGCTTATCCGCCAGAGGAAATACACAGATGTGCATTTTATGAACTGTATTATTCAGCACATTAGTACGGTTTAGCAACTCATCTCGCCTGCATTGTATTTGTATACAGGTTGTTTACATTTAATTCGAACAGTTCAATAAAAGAAAAGGGGATGAGAGTTTAAGGAGAGACGTTTTCGTCATGTATTCATGAGGGTTGGCGGACATTAAAGGAAGGGGTAATCGTTATGCTAAGTTCACTATTTAACTACTCGGTAATTAACTTTTAAATTAGTGATTTTGGGGAAGTTTGTGGAAAATTCGGTATTGATGGCTATTATTATTAGATGCGAGACAAATGTGAAGAATTCGAGAAAAAGTAATGGTGCTTGAGATATTAATCGATCAATTTTCGCGTTTTCTGGCTAGTTTATATAACTTGTTGACGATGATCACCTGTTCATTTATCTTTCCTTTTCTTTTTGTGTGTATCCCCCCCCCCTTTCCCCCGCTGTAATCCTGAAAGCCGCTGTGGTTATGGAATAAATAAAGTAGACATGCAATTTAGAAATTGCGCATAAGAAAAGCGCATAAACCCTGGTCACAATGGCGTTTAGAAGAGTGACGCAGTCGCTCAGGTCACGACGTCGGCGCACCCACCCAGGACACGCTGCCGAGATGTTGACATGATGGAAAGGACGACGCCACTCTTCCAAGCGTCGTTGTGGACATGACTTGAGACGCGCTTTTTGAGCGCAGTTTTTATACCGGGCCAAAGAACAAGAACAATGATAGATTAATATCTCAGAAACCATTACCTTTTTGCAAATGCTCTAAATTGTTCCGGTCTCTAGTAGTAATTACCGTGAATACTACAATTTAAACATAACCTATAAAACAAATACTAATAAAAAGTTAATTAAAAGATTCGAATTAATCAGTCAACTTGTCCTGACAATTATTCACTCATATAATGTACCTCGAGCCTGAAAAACACATGGTGAAGACAGAATTCGTTTAACTCTTGGCCACTCTTTACAGAAAAAAAATGTGTTCGAATTAAAATCCTTTACTCTGTAGATTTTTTTTATCTTCATTATTTTGAAAACATTACCAAAAAGTGAGCCGTACGTTTTCATGCATCCCGCACGTGTGATCAGCTCGGGATTGTAATTTTATTAATACGCAGGTCACCAACAAACACAAGTTACTATACTTCGTTTTTAATCAAACAGACAATTTCACCGAAAGTGTATCTTCTTTGTGCGTTTGCCCCCGGTTAAACGAATTTCACGCAGTGAATACGGCGTAATTCTAGGCTTTGTTTTCTGTGTGTGATTGGATTCATAACCAGGGATTGTAAACGCACAAAGATGACGTTCGCCGTGACGATGCACTTTTCGTGCTCAAAATATAAAGCGCCAAAAAAAAAAACGACAGGACAAAGAGAGTAAACAAGACGAGGCGCCTCGTCCTTTTTACTGTCTTTGTCCTGTCGTTTTTTTTGGCGCTTTATATTCTGAATCATGAACCAACTGGCCCAAATTTCCACTTCGTTTCCGTGCTCCTTGGTGTCTCCACCGGATTGCAGCGTTGTCGTTTCGAACACCGCTTGTTCGAAACTAAAGCTTTGATTACTTTGATTTTAAACAGTCCATGTTAGTTCCTCGACCGCTCTGGTAAACTAAGAATAAATGCTACCAATTCTTTCTTCGTATCTTCCAGTGCAACCGGTGTCGGTGGAAATCAAGGGTCCCCGCGGTCCCCTGTCCGCCGACCTCTCGGCCCAGGTCATCTGCCAGGTGAACGGGTCTCGTCCTGGCGCCGCCGTTCAATGGTTCCTAGGACCGTACCAACTCAATGACACCGAGACGCACGTCATGTCTCCCAACACGACCCTGGGCGTCCTCCACTTCGTGCCGTCAAACATGGATCACGCTGCCAGGCTCCGCTGCGTTGCGACTAACTCCGTTCCCAGTCCGCGAAACCTGGTCCTCGAAGACTCTTGGAACCTGGATGTTCACTGTGAGTGCCTCAAACCCATAGCACCTAGAAGACAAGTCGTACGACTTTCTCCCCCGGACGTCATAAGTAGAAGATCCACGCAGCGCCCCTTAGCTAGGATCAGCATCGCCGCTTGAGCGCCCTGCAGTCCCTCTCAATGAGCACGACGGTATGCGGACAGCAAGTCGTTTGCTTCTTGCGCAGGAGTGGCGGTTACGTCAGAACGACGCCGAGCTCTGATTGGCTTCACATTGAAGGATAGAGAGTAGACCTCGAAGCAAGCTGCCTTGATGCCTACCCACTATCCTTCAATCAGAGCCAATCAGAGCTCGGCATTCTGACGTCACCACAACCCCTGCAATAGAAGCAGACGAACTTGCGTTCCGCATTTGCACGCGTAGACGCCAAGACGGACGCGTCTGCTACTTAGTGGGGACACTCGTCGAGCTTGTTTGCTGCTTGAGGCGAGTCGGGGATCCACAAACGGTGACGTCATGAGCAGGCCTTGACTTCTAGGTGGTTGGTTATTGCGTGAAATTGTAGTGTAGTTTGTGTAACCATGTACACTAGATTCAGGGGCTTAAATTCAGTATATTTAGTGTCCACGTCCACAGCGGATACACGCAGCTTAAAACCAGCATGCTTAAATCCAGCTGAGTCCTAGTCTACACTGGATCCAGCTTTGAATTCGGTATAGTTCAAGTTCTCGTCTACACTGAATCTTGTGTCTTTAATGCAGTGTTACTTCTGGCACGTCTCAAGCAACACCGAATTCAGGCGTTGCTCGTGTTGTTGTCACCACCGAATGCTGCGTTTTGAGCCGTAGAGCCTGCCATGACATGGGGTCGCATCGGTGTTCTTTCAACCGACTATAGTACTCCGTTTCAGCATAATATGACAAATGATGAATGCGAAGGCTTTCGTGAGCAAATCATGACAGCTGTTCATGATTGGTTTACGGTTCATGACACATGACAGCTGTTCACAGAAGGAGTGCCCTCTGATGGCACGTCCCCACCCTGGCTCGGACTGACGCTCCGCAAACCGCTCTCATGAAACTGTAGACAGGATACAATTGCAGAAAAACATTGAGAGTTGCTGAGCGATGTTAAGTCAGTCTTTACCTTGTTCCGCACTATCACTTATGGATGCCGAGGCGGCGAAGCCAAGAGCGGGTGTACGCTCGCCGAAGTATAATAGAAATGTCTTGAAAAGGGAATCTCTATCAAGATTTCAACCTGGGGCTTTTGCTGGAGACCAAATCGGACCCCAGCGCCACGGGAGCAATTTGAAAGTTGTCATTAAGGGTGCGTTTGCCGATAGGAATGCTTGTTAAAGTGTCAAACGAACGTGGTTTAAAAACAAACGATACTCGCGTGAAAGGGTATGAAATCTTGATGCCTTAATTGTCCGTCGCTAAACTATAATAAGAGGGGTAGTTCGGTTAGCATGGAAATCGACACGACCTATATAAGGACTGTGCTGAATAAAAAATAATTGGGCCTTTTCTTTCTGTTGATTTTAAAAACTGAATAAAGATATTTTAAAATGAGTTGGTCGATCGAAATGGGATTCAGCTTTCGAAAAGAACACCGTACAAATGATCGACCGGTAAGCATTTCTACGATCCTCTTTGTAGCTGCGGATGAACGTACCTGTCATTTGGACGTTTTGACGTTTTGAACGATAGAATATCGTAAATGTTTTGTAGGGGCGACGACTAAAGTCATTAGAAACAATCTCTTTCAAGTGGCATATTTTAAATCGTTTTAACCTCTGCTTTCGGTTGCACTTCTTCGAACGAAAAACATCAGCGAAACGGAACCTTGCCAGCCGTCTCGGTAAATATTCAAGGGTGCTATCTAGGTCAATGCGCAATTGATGAAATTAGACTTCCAAGGTCTATCGTACAGTTGTTAGCATTGGGGAACTTTCGATCATACGGAAATAGAAAGCCTGAGTAATGGAGACAATCATAACATATAGTATCACTTTTTGGCATACGGATTCGACCATACTAATCTTCGACACATAATAATTGATTATGTTAATTGAAGGAGACGAAGCACCAGGATTAGATGGCCACCGAAGCACGACAGACGCAAACACGCACGCACGCAAACAAAACAAACCGAGCCTTATTTTATGCCGTTTTACTGAAAGAGGGCGAGAGAAGATAGGAAATGGCTGCCACACGCTTTCCTTTTTCCTGGGTTGGGGCAAACAGATAGAAAGACCCGGATGGCGGTCATGAAACCTTATTTCATCGGGCACCGTCCTTTTCGCACGCTAACGACAGCTGAAGAAGGTCAGCTTCAGTCACGAACCAGCTACTGTCGCAGAATCCGAAGCACTCCGGGGGTATAGATTTTTTTTAAATGAATGTCATCCAGAGGTTTAACGAAAAGCCCTGTATACATGGCTTGCACTCACTTCACATCGGCGGATAGTCTGGTGGCCTTGCTGCTAGCGCGTTCGATTTCAGCATACGTTTTACACCATTGATGTTCTTTTTCTCAGCAAAACAAGAAGGAAGGACACTAGAATGTTGCGATGACAAGTCATGTTTTCTATAGTTACTGTATATGACAGCTTTAGCTGCGAGAGTAGCGCTACCCGCTTCCCCTTGCCGCCTCTCGCCGCGATTGGTCTAGCGCGGTACCATAGCAATCGGCCAAGGTAACCCGCTCTATAGCGTCGATATCTTTCGGTGGCGACCCCTTGTGGTTTCCTTTCGTGACGTCACGACCAAGATGTGCCTCATCGTGATTGGCATGATTTGCCTCTGGCCCGCCATGATTGGAAGAATCTGTCTCGCCGTGAACCGGCGATTGGGCAGGTGATATCATAATACAGGAAGTTATGGTTTGGCCAATCGTTAACGTCGACCACAGACAATGCCGGAGGCTGCCGCGCGTCTGCTCGCACGCCAAGCAGGCTCAGTCAGACGCCAGATTAGACGCACCGGATGTCGGGAAAGGGACAGACTATACTTGTTTGCGTGTTCGGCCGAACAGCCAAGCCAATCCAGTAGCAGTGGGCGGGGCCACTGATCTGTGGGTGGGCCTTGGAGCGCGCCGTGACCTCCGCCTTCAAGGAAAGTGACAGCACAACGGAGCCATCCTTGGATAACGAGGGAAATTCTGCAACTAAAACGAAAGATAAAACGACGAAGAAAAAACAAAGTTAGAAACGCCACTGAAATAGCCAATTTAGGACGAAAGTTAAAGGATCTATGACGCGAGCAAAAGAAAGCTACGTGATCTCACGGTTCTTGAGGAAGCCCCACAGAACTTTTGGCGTTTCTTTTCGACTCCGAAGGAAGAAACTTCGCAAGTGTTAATCAATACCGAAGTCGTTTCTTGTTCTTTTACAATTGCTGAAGAATTTAAGAAATACTTCCAGTCTGTCTTTACGGTGTCACGTGACCCTTCGATAAACCCTGTCAACGTACCCGGCGACTCACAGATGCCCCAGTTGTTTTTGTCAGAAAGGGGTATTTTTAATTTCCTCTTGAATATAAACGATAAAACCGCATCCGGACCAGACAATATCTCCAACGGATTTTTGAGAAGACATGCCGAGTGGGTGTCGCTGTATTTATATTTAATTTTTTAAGCGTCCCTTCTTCACATCAAGTTGCCAGAAGACTGGCTCTGTGGCGAAATTGTGCCCATTTACAAGTCCGGAAACGAGATCGGACCTTCAAAATTATCGTTCAGTACCTTTAACAATGACATGCTGCAAACTTTTAGAGACACTTAATTTCTAAACATATAAATAAATACTAAGAGAAAAATAACTTACTGTATGAACTTAGCACGGGTTTCGGCAGGGTCTATCGACAGTCACGCAACTAATAGAGTGCACACATGAGTTTGCACCAGCTATAAACGAACGAAGTCAGGTTGACGTAATAGTTAGGGATTACTCTAAAGCGTTTGACCGGGTACCCCACGACAAATTAGTACAAAGATTAGCCTTATTGGGATTAAATCAGGTTTTGATATCTTGGATACGTTCTTATTTGGAAGGAAGAATGCAGTAGGTTAGCTGTACTAAAGTTTGCTCTCCCCTTAGCAGTTTACTCAGGAGTACCTCTAGGATCAGTGATAGGGCCGCTTTTATTCTTAATTTATATAAATAATACAGCAACAAATTCCTATTCGTTTGTTTAAGTTAACTTGTTCGCAGACGACTGTGTGGTCTTTTCAAAGTGGCTACAGTTCACGACCAGGAAAGTCTCCATCAGTCCGTGGAAAAAATCTTCTCGTGGAGTAAAAAATGGGGCATGGTAATTAATAGTGATATAACTGTACCTTGCAGTATTACAAATAAGAAAAAAAGGTCATGAGACTTCCGGTATTTTATAGGCGGCTTTAAACTTAATAAAGTAGAAGAATTTAGGTATTTAGGAGTAATTTTAGCTAATACCCTGCACTGGAACAGTCATGTGGATTACATATGCGCCAAGGCTTATCAGAAGTTAGGCTTTCTTAGAAGGCATCTTAGATATGCAAATAGAGATGTTCGATTAGCTGCAGATAAATGTCACGTGCGTCCGATTTTGGAATACGCGGGGTGCGTATGGGACCCATACAGTTAGCAGCAGGTTGTGCAGATTGAACGGATACACAGTCTGGCACTTCTGTTTTTTGTTTTCTGAGTACAGGTGCACCAAGTACGTTACGGCAATGAGAAATGAAGTGCGGCTTGACTGTTTAGAGAAAAGAAGGAAAGTGTGTAGATTAAAAGAATTATACGCGGTGGCTAATGGATTGACAAAGATTCGTCCTCAACTGTACATTTTACCTTCTACAGCACGCTCAAAAAGAACGAGCAATACGAAAGCAATTTCACCCTACCAGTACGGAAATGAAGTATTTAGATACTCTTTCTTTTGTCGAACTATTATTGAGTGGAACACACTGCCAAAGAAAGTTGTCAACTGTTGTAATCGAAATAACTTTAAGCACAGCTGAATGAATTGTTTAGTTAAGTTTTGCATGTGGAAATGTATATCGTTGAGCATGCGTGGGTAGCTACAGCCCACCTGCGCTCGCTTCACGCGGCGAGTGCATGATTGAGTTTCTTGTTTTCTGCCTGTTGCGTTTCTTACCCTCCTGTGTAGACCGACAGGTCCACAGTTCATTTCAAATAAATGAATTAATAAAGATTGCGTCTAATGGCGTAAATATTGCGCAAAGTCTTTTTTTTTCTTATTTCGTGAAAAAGTTACCAGAAAAAATACGTGTCCCATCTATGCCCTCTAAATAACTTTTTTTTTTTTAAATTTCAGTATTTCTTTAGGCAAGAGTCACACTGCTCATACATCATACAAAATACCTGGTGTTAGCTTCAAACATGATGTCACGAGCATGATGCGGACACTACTCAAGCATGTTCGAAGGATGTTTGCTTTACACGTAAGTGTGCTTCGAACATGTATTAAGACACTTTGTTCTTTACGTCCAATGTGACAGAACTATCATATAAGAAAGACACTCTCCACAGACAGTGTCTGAAGAGACTTTGCATGGTGTATTAGCAGTGTGTCCGCGGCGTTAGGCTCTTCTGTTTGGCTTTCGCGGCTCTTTGGAACGCTGTACACTGGTCCGGTCCTTTGGCGCCTCGAATACTGCTCCTCCATCTGGAGCCCTAATCAACAACACCACATTGAGACCCTGGAGAGTGTGTAGCGCCGCGCCACGCAGATGCTGGTACGCTGCGATCCACCCTCGGACTACGATGCGCGCCTGCAGTCTCTCGGTCGCGCATATCGACCGAGCCATCGTCGTCGCGTGGTGGCACGGATTCGCCCCCTACCCGCTGCCACCGGGCCCCCTATGGCTGAATCGTACCTAGCCTCGGTTCCATGGATCTCGAATCGCACAGGGGCCCCCATGCTACACGGCGGGACAGGGGGACCGGGACAAAGCCGTCTGCTGTGATTGGTCAGTGCCGCGTCGCTGACCAATTGCAGCGGACGGCTTTTGTCTCCGTCCCTTGGTCCCGCCATGTAGCATAGGGCCCCAGGTCTCCCAATTACCACCTCGTGCTCGGACTCGACGACATCAGGCCTCTCTTTTCCCATCAGCTGTGGACACTGGCTCTTTCTGAGGCAGAGGCGACACGACTCTGCCTCAGACCAATGACCAATGACGACCTTAGCGGTTTCGCCAGAAGCCCTTCGCTAGCTCTTCTGCACCTATAGTCACATCCTTCTTTCCACTTGTAAATTTATTTCATTTTCATTTTAATTTAAACTTTACCCTTCTTCATTCTTAATCTACTTTTATTTCCTTGTATGTTAAGTAAGTTGGCTAGTGGGCGCCCCTGCGTACGTGTTATCAATATATCTGCTAGCCGTGAGAGCCTCCTGCGCCCCCTACCCCTTTTTCTTTTGTCCATATAAAATATCGATTGATTGATTGATTTTTTTGACAGATAAGCCGCTGGTGCACCTACGCCTCGGCAGTGGTCTGAACCCTGCGAGCATCCACGAGGGCATCGACATCTACTTTGAGTGCAGCGTCCGCGCCAACCCCGGGGTCAGCGAGGTCACGTGGCGCTTCAACGGCCGCGAGCTGCACACGGACGGCTCTCGGGGAGTGATCGTGAGCAACCAGTCGCTCGCCCTGCGGAGCGTGGGCCGCTCCAACAGCGGCTTCTATGCCTGCTCGGCCGCAAACTCGGAGGGCGAGTCCGAGAGCAGCCAGCTCAAGCTCAGGGTGTTACGTGAGTGTCGACTCCTCCCTCAGGCTGAAACGTTTTACGCAGGTGCAAAAAGGGCGTTTCAAACAGTTATAGCCATGGCTACACCATTTCACCACACCTATTTTGAGTAAAAGGGTAGTTTTATCGTAAAATAGGTCATAAGATTGTTGCTGCTGAACATTTAGCTGTTACAGCGACACCTGTATGGTGTTGGTTAACACCTCAAATTCTCAGGGCTGACACCCTTATGCTGATAGCCCTGAAAAATTAGGGTATTTTCTGCACCCTAAGGAAGTTGCGTGACAGCCTAAAGGTGTTACGGCAACGAGTATTAGCTCTAGGACTAGCTGATTAACTCCCTTAAGGATGTCAGACACTACACAGTCACTGGCTGCTTAACAAGTGCAGGGCGTGACTTAGCATGTTTACGTTTTTGTCTTCGTGACTTGTTCTTCGGCGATTCTATCGGCCAATGCCGCCATCTTAATTAAAAGCGTGCAACAAGAAAGTGGCGCCACGGTGGGGCTCCTAGCAGAAGCATTTCGCCGTGAACACGACCTGACTGGCATGGACATCCAGTGTAGCAGTCAAGCTTGGTTTGTAATGAATGTCAGCTTACCTGAGCAAAGTGGCATACAAAACGTTCAGGGCCATACTCGGCGTTAACTTCTTTAACATCTTTTATTCGAGATCTGGAAATTGAAAACACAAATCCCGTCACATGCGGCCGCGAAAACGGCCTCGACCATCTCAATCCCAACATGTCTACTTGGTCTGCCGGCGAGGGAAGAGCACTCTGATAATAAAAGGAGCAAAACGTACTTCTCACGTAGATTTTATCGATTACTGGCGCCGATGAACGTTGTCCCGTAGTGATCCCCGCACCCGTCCGGCACACAAACTCTTCGTATATCGGCATATTCCAGCGCAGACACACGAAAACATGGAGGTTTGTCGCCGTCGTTGCCGCTTACAACTGCGGGACGTACGATTGAGCCCGAGCTCCGATACGGCTCGTGCGAGTTCGAATGAGGTGAAAACAACACAGAAAAACCCTGGACGCGGGTATAGGTTTTCGAATTACATGGTCTGAAACCTTTTACTCCGGAGTGAGATCGAGAAACACGACCGCGGGAAGGCGGAGTCGCGGCCAAGACTAGGGTGCCTGGAATGCGTATCCGACTAATGCGTTTAGCGTCCTATCCCGCTCCATACACCAAAAGTGCTCCCGAAATGGCAACAAATGACGTCACAGAAGCCAGAGTGTCATGCTGTCGGATATCGCGATCCTGGCGGTTGGTCGGAAAAATGCTATCGAAAAGCACGAGCGAACGCGAGTTTCGCTGTCGTCACGGCGTCCCAACTTATGATTGCCGAAGCCTCCGTGGACTGCCACACCAAAGAGCAACTTGCAGCAGAACAGGCGTCTGCTACATCCACCCCCGCTGCTGAAACACCACCAGGATCGCGACCGGCGGCAGCATCACACTTTTAGTGACGTCACCAGGCGGAAATCGAGGGACCACTTTTTGGGACGCGGTAAACACACCAGTCGGAGACGCGTTCCATGCCCCTTACCGAGACGGCGCGGACGCCTAGAGGAAATCCGAGCGGCTAGCGCTTCACTATGCGACGCAACGCGGACACTGTGATAGGGGGCGCTGCCAACCACCAGCTTCCAAGCAGAGCGCCGCGTCTCCTTCAGGTGAGAGGTAATTCGATGCTCGAGACCCGCCGTGCCCTTAATTCCTTACCCGGTTGGTGTCCGTGAAACGATTTACGCCGTCAAGGGCGATAACGAAGTTTAGGGCTTTGCTTAACACCCTAACAGTGTCACTGCAACACGCGGGAGTGTTGCTGTAGCACCCTTAAGGGAGTTACCGGACGCCGTATTGTTGGTCGTTGGTCGCGGTGCATGTTCAAAATTATAGTGACTGAGAGCCTTATTAACTCGGAGCGTGGCAAATGGCGGGTATTTTAATATCGCTCTGCGGTCCATTCAGATTGCTGCATTAGCCAATAGGAACGCCGATAATCTAACTATGACGCGAGAAACTTGAACGTAAAATTTCCACCTCTCGTTTCTTAAACTGTCAGTATCTCGAGCTGCTATCAATCAAGATCCAATATCTTGATTGATAGGGATGTTGGGCGTGTATTCCAACCAATCGCGTTGGTTGTTCTTGGTCGACAACAAAGAACAGTTGGTTCTGATCGTGCGCTACAAACAAATACCAGCAATATGGCTTCCCGTGAATGCCTACCACAGGGTTGATTGCCGGATTGGTATGTAACGGTTTATCTGTGCAGACTTCACCCAACACTTCTTGCCCGACCAATCCTAACTGAAAATAATCAGCGTCGCAGTTATCCGCGCGCAGGTATCGGTGCGCTGAAAAAATGAGAAATTTCCTCCTGGAACGCGGTCGATCGAAATGGCCGCTTATTTATTTCGAGGGTATCGCTGAGCGCATATCACCGTGTGAACAACGCCCGAAATACCCGTTTTAGCAAAGTTGAACGTTTCTTCTAGTTTATTTTCCTGTTTACTTCACAGCCTATCGCCGCTCCACTGTATATTAGACGCGTATTGCGTTCGATGCGGATGCGTTGAGAAACAGAGCGTCGGGGGATTTTTACCAGAAAATTTATATGCGACGGTGGGACCTTTTACACTAAAAGTTACTTGCGCGCCTACTCTCCGGAGACCATTTGGAGGATAAATTGCTTCAAATACTGCGCCTGGAGCGGATGTTCAACTCACACAGAGCACCTATTGCAGGCTCACATTTTACGCAGGTGACTTACCTTCCTTGTGGGCGCGCTTGAGTTTGAAGTGTAATCTTCTATACTTACTGTTCGCAACTGCCGGCAGCAGTGGCGTCTGCCGAAACTTTTCAGGAAATAAGATGGGGAAAAGGGGGGGGGGTTGGTCTTGAGAGGAAACACAAGGAAACAAAAACGATAAAACAAAGTTTGGGACAGTAGTACTTTTTGAGAAGCGAACACACGCAAACCAGCTGGTTAGGGAACGTCATAATCTAACACTCGGATATTTTGAAGTTGATCGGTTCTCGTAGTCTAGACGAGATTATCTGCGCGGGTGCTTGGCAGCGGTACTCGTTGTTGGAAGCGTGTTTAGTGTTGTAGGGGTTTAGCCTGTCGAGCCACGTCTGGTCAAATTTTCGCGACGTCATGTTCGGTTTTATTGATATCCTTTGTTCTAAGTGTAGTCGAATACACTTGGCTGTTCTCGAGATTTTGTGTTGTGTTGTCCGCTTTTTATTCTTCCTAGTTCCAAGGGTTTTAAGTTGTGTAGACTTGCTACGCTCTGAAATAGAGAAACACCGTTGTGCAAACTTTGTCGGTTCTAGAGAATATCTCTTTAAAGTCGACGTCGTGCGGCAAAGCCCCTATAATGAAGACAAGCTAGCTCTATTTCAGTGAAGGTTTGTTGTCGCTCTTCTCAATTGGAAGGTCATATGCTACTCAATACTTTTCCATCACAAGTTCTTTTCAGGTTACTGCAAGGATTAAGGAGAGTGTAAAACCAATAAAAGATGGAGTTTTTTTCCGATATTGACGTCGCCATTTTGCTATTTTTAGAGAAATGACTTAAGTTTTGAATTAATAACAAAACTTCAATGATGGCCAAGCACATGTTTTTTTAAATATATTCTTATGTTGCATTGCACGACACCCATTTTATATATCTTGTGACGTTGTGCATAAAGTTGCTTGTTCGTATATAATTTGTGAAATTGTCTGTAAAGCGTGTTTTTCTATGTGGTTCGTAATTGTTTTTGAATAGAAGTACAGAATTGTAATTTATAGTGATGTGCGTGTTGTAAATCGTCTATAAAATAAATTGAAAAAGAACGAACTACGTGTCTGCTTTGGTGTGACATTGGCGGCTGTGAAAATTACCATAATAAAATCTCGGCAATGCCCACACCTCGAACATCTCAATTTTATAACTATGGAAAATCTTTAGCTACGGTGCTAACATATATCTGAATGTTCATCCCAAGTACAGGGCTTTCATATGTACTTGTTAGAAAAATATTTAAAGAAATGACCCGGACAGTCATTATACAATCTGACGTGGAAACACTCTAGAAAGGCAACCAATATCTTATTTTTAATTATTGTTTTCTCAGCTATCATATAGTGGACGCTGTTTTACGACTGAGACTCCGTTATCATTGGAGCGCAGTGCTTCCCGGCTAATCTGATTATAAAGGAAGCGCAATGATTGGTGTTCCGGTGGCTCGCGGTACAGAATTTAGGCCGGCACTTCTGAAGGTGCACTGCTTAACACGCACCTCCTAGATAATGACAGTAGCTACCGAACATTTCATTATCGCTCCTAAGCGAGGGAAATGCATAATCAGCGGTAAAAACGCCGAAGTACAAATGACGAAGCGAGAATAACCCACGACCTCCGTTTTTTAAAGACGTTAGTGACTGCATAAGTTGTTGTATGAACTCCTTGAGTGCTGCTCCGAGAGAAAAGTAGGCGACGAGCCGCCTTTTTTGTATAGGAAGGCGCCGTATGTTCCTTTTGCCCAGACGCTCCGTTGTGCCGCTCTCCGAAGCGACAGCATTCGCACGCCGTGGCCAAGCACGAGACTGTCGAGGTGCACTGCGACATGGAGGCGGACCCGAGCGACGTCACTTTCACCTGGACCTTCCACCAGACGCACCGCAACTTCCAGCTGGCTCCCAACGCGTCGTCTTCGACGCTCGGCGCCAACCACGCCCGCTCCGTGCTCCCCTACACTCCCAAGGTGGACTCGGACTACGGCACACTGTACTGCTTGGCCAGCAACGCGGTGGGAGACAGCGTCGAGCCTTGCATCTTCCAGATCATTCCAGTCGGTGAGGGATGCATTGTCTACTGTCAGCCTTGTTCGAGTAGTGCCACGCAGACTTCTACATAACGCGTTACATGTATAGTTGCTTTTTCGGTAACGGAGTAATGACCTATATATACTTTTCGAGAAGTAACTAGGTTTCGTTACATTCTGATGGAGTAACGACTTAGTTACTTCTTGAGAAGAACGCATACAACACAAGTTAACCATTTTAGATTTCCCTTGTGAAACAACGTTCAATTTAAGGATATGACGGTGCTAAAACATAAAGAGATAATTGCGTCAGCAACCAGCTAATGCAACCAAGTGAGCACATACATTTGTTTTCACGTCTACGTCTCTACACACGCGCATAACAATTGCTCACAACCGCAGCAACACTATTCCCTAGTTTATAATTCGAGACAACATTTTGCACGATGAGGGAATTCAGTACGTCCATGGCTAAACACAGGAAAGTGGTTACTGCTACTGTAGAATACGACAGATTCAAAGGAACGAGAAGGTGGCGCGTTCCTTTTCAATCCAAGTAACAAATAACGTACTCAGTTACTTTTTGAAAAAGTAATGAGAGAGTAAGGAGTAACCAGTTACTTCTTTCAGTAACGTGTACATGTCTATTACACAAACTTTTCTACCCTGCGACCCATCAAAAATGTAAAATAAAGCGCCATTTGTTTTTCTTGGTCACAAAACATTGTAGATACCTCACGGATACATGCGAAAAATATGTTTTTTTTAGATGATAATGAGTAGAGGTTGAAAACATTTCAACTGCGGTAACCAGGCTTTAAGTGTCAGTAGAGAATACGGATGTCATAACATGGCATAAATCTTAACCATTTTATAAAGATGTGTAAGAAAGCGTAATATAAAATTTTCCTCTGTGCTACAAATCAAGCGAAACTTTAAAGGGGATCTCATATTCACCCTAGTATAACCGTAGCGGGCAATAATAATTATGGGGCGGAGCTTTCGGAACGCAGCGCAGTCCACGTGTAAATACAATAGCCAACGTCGAAAACCCTAAATGAGAAGTAACGCTACGCTACTCTATTTCAAGCGCCCACGGGTATGAGTGGCATTAGCTGCCAGTAAAGTCTGACGCATGTCTCCTATTTATTTTAAATAGCCCGTTGCGATAAAAGCAACATTGTAGCCCGACCATTTTATGGCCCATCATCAGCTATCACTCCTCCCGTTATGAGAGTACTCATCCGGTAGTTTAGTTTCATTTTCTAGCCCTGGGTGCGTAATGGCTGTTCGTTGCGCCTCCAGGTAACCATGGATACTCTCTGGAACCTATATCCCGGAACTTATGAAAGCTTTCATGGACGTATTTATTTATTCCTCTTTTTATGTTTATTTTACCGTCCCTGGCTATTTGAAGGTGATCAAAGCAGCGTCTAGGTATGCCTTAGAGCGCATTTCCTAGATCGCTGTCATCAATTTATGGCGTGAAAGAAATTCGATTAATATTAATGATTATACTATTCATAATATTATATTCGCCGTTTCTTTAGGCGCTGTCGTAACATCTACACTATTGACGACGAGATCTTTCGGTGGCACCTTCTTACGTTTCCCATCTCTGACGTCACGACCCAGGTTATTAGAATCGAGCGACAAGTTCGTAAAACGCGCGGTCGAAGCCTAGTCGTCACGTTCCTAAATCAACAGCGTCAGAGTTGAAAGACTGACTTTGCCTCGCCGATAGTCACCGAGAAGGTGAAAGTTGTCTGCCATTTGTCTGACAGTTGTCCCGCCTCCAGCATTCGAAAGGCACGCCCCGCCGTTCCTGCCGCGTCAGAGACTACCACAGTGTCCTAACCAGGGAGGTAGGAAGCATCTGGAGGTGACATGACGTCACCGGAGGTGGAAGCCGGGGGAACTTCCGGTTTGAAAGGACACGTCCCCAACGGTGACCAAAAAGAAACGAAACCAAAATACGCCATTGGACGTGAAAGGACACCCTTGTGCACCCTCGGGGGCGTTCCCCTCGAACTCTACTTCCGGCCTCACTGGGGATTTTCTCGCTTGGCTGCACTCTAAGAAATGCCTTCTCATCTACTTGCCCGTAAAACAGTCAAAAAGGCCAATCACTACGATCTACGAAATCAGCTCAGCGAATGATGAGGCGGAACATCCATTTAGACCTCAAAATGAAGTCTGCGCTGTGGCATTACGCAATGCAAAACATCATGCTTGCATTGCGTAATTTTACAGCAGGTCTAAACGGATGTTCCGCCTCATCATTCGCTGAGCTGATTTCGTAGATCGCAGAGACTGGCTCTTTGAGTGTTTTGCGGGTAAGTAGACGCGCAGGCATTTTTTTTGGAGTGTGGCTTGAGCTGGCATGTCACTTCCTCTTCTTCCCCCTACCTCCATGGTCCTAACGCACGCACTATAGATTTTGACATGGAGTGCAGCGAAGGTCTCACAATATTTAAGAAAGGGTGAGGGAGAGTGGGAAAGAAAGAGGAAAACACGTAAAACAAAGCAAAATAGTACAAAAAGAGTTGTACATTCTAAAAAATTTGGGACGTCTACTTTCCCGCAAAACAATTGTGAGAGCCAATCGCCGATATTTGCGCAGGAAGCTTGACTAGTGACTAAGATGAAGATATATGTAGTCCCAAGGACAGTCTGAGCCGTGATACTTCATGAACATCATGTTTTACTATAGACGATTTGCACGAGCTGTGCATAGGCGCCGCCATAACTAAACATCACTTTCTGTTTCCTGTTCTTCCTTTTACTTCAGATCATCATTACCATAGCAGGCGAGGTTATTGACGTTTTAGGTTTCACTGTGTCCTTCTCCTCAGCATTAGCTTTCGTGGAGGCTTGTCAACACCCGTTTCAGTCTCTCGATATCTCGGTAAGACAAGAGAAGGTCAGAAATAGCGGCTGTTAATCTGGCGTGTGTGTGAAGCGTCTACAGCGCAGACTTTTTCTAAGTCCCTTTTTAAGTAAACAAAAAGTAAAAATATTCCAGGCGAAGTTTGTCGTCCGGATAAACATGAATATTCCTGGTATAGCGCCGCTTGAAACAATTGATCGCTAAGCGTTGCCACAAGTCCCTCGGTGTTTGCATATACGGACACATACACTCGCGAAATTGAACAGCTGCAACTGATGTTTTGACCCCGTAAAACAACCGATTAGATCTGCGGGGGTGCCGTTTGCTGCCATTAGAAACGCTAAGTGCTCTCGATTGTTCGGCTACAAAAAGAATCACTTCCGTTTCCCCTTGCGGCAGCACTTCTTGGAACAACCGATATTTGCGAAAGGTAAACTTGTCAATCGCGGCACGAGATATGGAGTCATGACGGGTAGGTTGCTGTTCATTTGGTGGAGTATTATTGTTTCGCGTACATTTGGGTATTTGTTTAGTCAGAGGGAGTCACCAGACACGCTTGGGCCGTGAGCGTGACTGATGGCCACAGGAATATACTTCCTTGCCGACAGCTGGGGCATGTCGAGAAATCGTTAGCGTCCATGTTTTGGCAGAAGAACTCGGAAAAACCAATAGCTGCAATCTTTGTTGAACAACGTGGAACGAGGTCGAACGAGGAGGCTGTTAATCCTACGTTATATAAGCTCGAAATTTAGTGGTAAATGTTTCCCAGCTATAGATGAGGTGTATTACATTACACACCAATTGAGGGTTCCCCTGTAAAATTAGGGGTGAAAAAGACCATGATTATGATGATGTTGATTATGCGACTCTTTTCCTCTAGGATGGGCGGGCTCGAACTGAGTTCGTGCCCAAGCCTGAGGCCCTGTGGGTCTTAATGGCCCCGGATGTACACTTTTTTCCACCAGTCCTCAAGTCTTTTCTTGGTCGTCTCTTCAGTAGGCTTGTGCAGACCGCTGGAGATCACGTTCGACTTTGTAGCAGGCCTGTCTGCATGTTCTTCCCGCCCTGTTTTGTCGGGTTGCTGCGTTTTCCCTGTTGGTACAATGAAGCCTAACGCCTCAGCGAGCGTCAAGGGGTTACTAGGATGTGATCCGTTGTCCTGTGGCCGAGTAGGCTGGAGACCCGCACAATCTAGAACAATGTGTGCCACCGTTTCGCCATGGGCCCCGCACGCCCTGCACACACTTGTGGTCAAAGTGTCGTCAAACTGCCTCTTGGAAGGCAGCGTCCGGAGGGCCCCCGCTCTTGCTTCAGACAGCAGGCGACTGCCTAGACTGTTGTCGTACAGCCGGGTCTCCGACGTGATGGTCTGCTTGGGTATCACGTACTCATGCAGCGTCGACATGGTTTAGGGCGTCTTGGAGCCGCTGCTTGGTCCTCTTGATCACGAACCTTTTCCCGGACCTCTCACTCCCCCTCTTTCGCCGTCGATGCTCGTACGGGATCAGAAAAAAATCCGTAGTTACGTTCAAGCTGACAGAGGCGCTTGTACCAAGGGGTTCGCAATTTAGTTAAGTGGATGTACGTGAGAGGTCTCTTGGCCCAACGGCTGCTGTCCATATGGCGAAGGCGTCCATCGTAGGCTATTTCGCTGGTCGCCTACCGAGCCTTGAAGGAGGACCAGCCCAGGTCAACCCTGGACGGCCTCATTTGCAACTGCCCCATGGCTGCCCAGAGCCTGACGCCCGACCTCTCTTTGCCGGCGCTCCATATGGGCGCGTATATTTATTGGAACACACACCACCGCATTGGCGAATGTCAGTCCTGGTACTACTACCGCCTTCCAGAGTTCTCTAGACGCAACAAACTGTTGTAACACCAGAAGTTGCGTTTTCGGAGGATGTTGGCTCTGCGGATGGATGCTTGGCGGAGGTGTGTGCGATGCATTTGCAAGTAGTCTTTGATGTTTGACAGCGTAATGCCTAAGTACTTGCACGAGTGAAGCACTAGAGACACTGTTACCTCCGAGTTGAAAAGTGCTAAGTGTTGTCTCGTGTGGTCTTGATGCGAAATGTAGAGCACCATCTAGTAGCGCGCCGAGAACTACGCCCGCCATCTTCGTAGTGGCGAGAAAATGAAACCAGTGACCCGACCGGCAAAGACCCCATGTAGACAAGCGACCATGCTTCGTGCGAGAGATGCAATGTCAACGCGTTGCTGCGTTCCGCTGCGGATGCAGCGATCAACCTTCGATTTTTGCGTAACGCGAACGCAAACATAAGCAGGAATCACAATTTTTTCTGTATTTTTATTTGTTACTTGAGACGCAGCTGTTCAGAAAAACAATCGGTGAAAACACGAACAAACATGCGGACGTTATCGTGCGGCGTGAAGCCATTTACAACTATTGAACTGGGCCCTAATCTTTTTACGAAGTTGTACCAAATTTGGTTCTGATCTTTGTTTTTTTCCTTTTATGCACGTTGTAGCGTCAGCCTGCTTTATTCTTGATGCGCAAGCAGCTCAATGTACGTGGACGAGAGCCAAGGCTGTTAAGCGAGGCAAAAAGATGACAGTTTCAACAATCTGCGCCACCAACCATAATTGAAGATGCGTATGGTTAACAGTGAACAACCAAAGCTGAAAGCACTACAAAGCCCTCTTTTTAATGTCATATATTAAAAAACATCATGAGCCATTCCATTCTTTGAAGGTGGATGACCAGCGAAGCTGTTTAGCACACGACACAGACGTCACACGTAATTTTGGACAAAGGTACGAACACATTTATTGTCTTGATCGCTGGTCATCGTGACGAAAGGTACGCACACACATGTCGAGGACTATCGCCGCCCCGAGGAGCCGAAAGAAACGGACACGCGCGACGAGCCGCCCCCCGGCGGAAGGAAACTAGACACGCGCGACGGAGCGCCCCCCCCCTTCCCGGGCGGAAGGAAAGGAAACTAGCCACGCAAGCGCTTGGAACGACGACAAAGAGAGGCGTTGCGAGCCCTCCCTGAGTTTTTGTTGACGCACACGGAAAATTCATGGAAGCCTATACTTCGTTCCAGCTTCTGTCCGAGCGCAGCCGAAGGCTGAGGAACGGTTTACAACTTCGAGAAGAGCATTCCTACGCACCACAAAGTAGTCCGCAAAAGCTTTTTTTTTAAATAACTGTTTTGTGCGTAAACATTGCACAATATTCCAGATGTGTACGGCTGAGAATGATTTGCAACTAAAGGAATTAAATTTCTGAAGTTTATGTTTTTATTAATATATGTAAATGCATCTGGTTTGGTGAAAACACGTACATCCGCTGGCAACACGGCTGCAGCGCTCGGTTTTTTCTGGGCGATTTCGTTCCCATAATGGCCGAATCATGTGCTTCGCTGCTTTTCTCACCAAGTGGCTTAAAAACGTCATTTCGCAAAGGCACGTTTGGGCACTGAGCGCGAGAGGTAGTGATGGCCGCGTCGTACCGCGCGAATGCGTTGTAAACAAGAAAAAGCGTCCGGCACTGCAATTCACCGATACGTGGCGAAATCAGGGCACCCTTTACCTGACGGTCACATTCAACGCCGAGAAGCTGGTGGAAAGGACTGCGCTTCGAGCCCTGGTATATCCAGACAATACAAGGAAACATCAACGGCCGGGTCATTGGGCACCTTGCAATGTGTACTTACATCTCGAAACTATGCCGAAATGCCAAACAGGTAGAAACATCGGACACAGACGCTAGCGGCCAGCCTACGTACTGACATCCCCTGTGACTAAATTTCGGAACGTGAAAGGACAGTTTTTAAAGCTGAAGCAGACGATACCGTTGATACACCCGTAGCAGACGAAATACTCGGCGAGCGCGGGCGGCGCGGACAACCAGCGGTGCAGCGGAGTGATACAAAAGTGCAGGCGAGATCGCGGGACCGATTGCCGGCGTTTGATTGGCTTCGGCCACACGCAGCTTTGGCTGCGCTCGGACGGAAGCTGAAACGAAGTATAGCCATAAACAGCTTCGCTGTAAAAAATCAGCAGAACCCATCCTTTGGGAATGATTATCTACGTTAATGCGAATAGCATCAAACGGTGCGGAGTTATGCGCGTTCGTCAGGTGGCCGGCACACTCTAGATACGCCAGCCCACTCTTGAGGCGATTCTAAATTTGTTGACACTTTCACAGCCCTGCGCACGATCTCCGCAGCCCAGCACGTGCGTTTGTGTCACTTAGGAAGGCGAGCAAAGCACGCGCCATACGCACAAACACTCAAAATGGTACCGACCAGACTTTCTGGCGTCTCAGCTAGTCTCAACCAACGGTACTCTAAACGGTTGTTTATATCTTTACCATAGGACGCGCTTTACAGCGCTGTCACAGCTACCGGTGCGCGCGCGTTCCATGCACGAGGGCTCATTCCGCTCTCGTGCTAAGCCTCACGAGAGCGGAATGAGCCCTCGTGCATGGAACGCGCGATGGTAAAGATATAAACAAGCTTTTAGAGTGCTTTGAATGACTGCCCTCATAGCTCTGTGGTTAGCGCGTCTGCCTGCTGATCAAAGGGTCAACGGTTCGAATCCCGCCGGCGCCGGTCTTTTTTATTTATTTATCGACCCGCGGCGTAAGAGGTTAGATAGCCAGATAGATAGATAGATAGATAGATAGATACATAGACGAAAAGTGCGTGAAGTATCCAAAGAATGCTATTCGCATTAATATTCGCATTAAAAGAATGCTATTCGCATTAATATTCGCATTAAAATTACTTTGGAAAGCCAGAAAACAATCCACTTGCTTTGCAGCGATTATTATACAGGCTTTATCTGGCGTCGGTAAACGAGGTTTGTAAAACACCTCTAAAACTAAACAGGAGAGCTTTTAATAATATATTCCTAAATATTTAAAGCACAGTCATGTAGAACAGAAAACACAACAGGCATGGACTACGTGTCTGTTTGCTCAACATTCAGAGACAGGATTTTGCTGTCTAGTTTTGCCGAACGCCACGTTCGATTTTGATGTAATCAAACGTGGCGTTCAACTCAGGTTTATCGCAGTGGCTAAAACTTCGGCAGCGGCGAAAACCTACATTGCGGACATCGAGTGTAACACAAAGTGCGGTGACCACTTCATTTCACAATTTCATTTTCTTTTCTTTTTTCTTTTTCTTCTAGAGCGCAGCTCTTTTAGGCGCCCATTTCCGGCTTGAGCGGCGTCGGCGTAACCGCGCGGTGCATTATGGGACGTTTACCATGATGACGTCACACGTGACGTCACGAGGGTCACCAGTGACGTCACTCGTGACGTCACAGTGCGTTGCATTAGCGGAAAAATTTCCCACTAAATTAGCGGTAAACTTTTTTCTGCTAATTTTAGCGGAAAAATTTCCTCGCTAAATGCAGAAGAAAATTTTCCCGCTGAATTTAGCGGAAAAACTCTCCGCTAGATCCAGCGGGAAAAATTCTGCTAAATTTTAGCGGAAAGTTTCCCCGGTATATTTAGCGGAAAAATTTTCCGCTTAGTTTATGGGGAAGTTTAGGCGAAAATTCCCGCTAAATGGGTGGTGAGCATGAGAGGAGGAGGAGGGCATGGATGAGGGGAGGGGCATACCTCTCCTCTCCGTACCTTTTCTCCTCCTCCTCAAGAGCTGCGCTCTAATTTGGCGTTACAGGGAATTGTAAACGTCCTTTAATTTTTTTTAATCGCAGCCAAGGTAATCAGTTTTTTTTTTTTGCACAAATAACCTCGGGGGGTAATTTTAAGAAAGTCAGTGCAGACATTCTGCCAGTGGTTGAACAGATCTTCATTAATATCGCAACATCCGTCAACTGTGCTTGAGATCAATGCTATCTGAAACCGAAAATCAATTTAAGCTCTTTGCAACGCCTAAAAATATTTCACAGGGCAGCTTCTGTTTAGAAAAAAACAGACCGCTTAAAAAAATTCATCTGCGAGTAATAACTAAACAAAATTAACCTTGAGTCGCATGTATTGGCGCGGAGCAGTCTACCGCTAAACAGTACGACTTCATGCGTATTCGCATCGAAAAACAAAATAAATTGTCCTCAGAGATGAAAGGCATGACGGCCTAGTCCTTTGTCCACGTTGGGTGATCGGAAGTAAGAAAACAATGAAGTTTCCGAATCGCACTCAGTGGCAGAGCGTCCATGCCTTGAAAATGCTGAGAAACCGAAACTCAAGATACTTGACGCTACCAAGATGGCCGCGTGCACAGCGCTGCCAGACCACCAAGCAGTTTCGCATATCGTCTATTAAGTGCTGCACTTTTGTGAAACCCTACTATGGGGACATTACTTTCTTGTGAAACCCTAGCTCTAGGCACATTGTCGTTTAGATCAGACCAAAAAAATATATCCCCTTCCACGGCAAACGCGGTTCTTGGCAAGATTTCACAGCGGAACTCGGGAAGTGTTTGTGTGTAGGTCGCGGCTCGGCTAAATTTAGCAGAAATTTTATCCGCTAATTTTAGCGGGAAGGTGCAGTGGCACGTGGTACTGTGACGTTACAGTGCCAGTGACGTCACATCACAGTTTCAGCTTTATAATAATAATATAGTAATAATAATAATCTTTATTGAAAGTGCCCTAAAAACGGCCGCGACGGTCTACGGTTGCTAAATTTGGCGAAAAGGTCTTCCCTCTAAATTTAGCGGAAGTTTAGTGCCAGTGGCGTCCTGGTGCCGCGTGACTTCACTGTCACATGACGTCATGTTACGTAATAATGTCACGTGGCGTACGACGTCACATGGCGCCATATAACGTCACAGGGACGTCACAATTTCATGTGACGTCCCAAGGTCACGTGACCTTGGGAGTGTTCTACCAACACCGTCCGCTGGAGTAAAGCGGCAATGTAACCTCCGTGCAGCGCCTCCGCTATTGCCGCAATTCGTGTGCATGACGCAGGAGGAACCGCCATATTTCTTTTGTCCAGGTCCCCTGGCGACTCCGTTCAACTGCACGGTGGAGGAAGTGACGTCAGAGGGCGTCCACGTGACCTGCCAGCGCAGTGGCCCCGCCCAGCAGCAGACTTTCCTGCTGGAGCTGCACGACGGCCAGAGCCCGCCATCGCCACCAATTTCACTTCCGGTCAGGCCAGCTTCCGGGTGCACTCGCTGCGGCCGGCCACGCGCTATCGCGTCGTGCTGTACGGCGTGAACGCCAACGGACGCAGCGAGCCGGTCCACATGACCGTCGTCACGCTGCCCCTCGAGCGGACTCTGGCAAGTCAAGGCGAGTGCTTTCACGGACAGCCTCTGAAATACGGGGCTCACTCAAGACAATTAAGCCCAGTTTAGTAATGCGAAAGCATTACCTGTCTCATGGCGCGAGCTGACGTCGTCAGTCTGAAGCGGGAAAACGGCAGATAGTTTCCTTTGGTTCCATTGGCTGGCGCGCGTCGACGGGGCTCCCATTGGCCGCTGGGCTCGTCAGTTTCCACGACCGCTCACCCCATGGCGCTGCGTGTCCATCAGCGCGGAGTGTCCAAGGTCACCAGGGGAGCACACGCGCCGACCGGCGACGAAAAGTACGCAGCAGACGAAAAGGGAGCGGACGAGCGGCTTGCATGCTTCCGCATTCACAACTCATAAAAAGTGCTTAGGTGTACCTCAATCTGTTTTTGGCCCGTATAACTAAACGACGCACTGCAGAAAGCAGTGCGTCGTTTGGATTGAGTTCGGGCCATCTTAATTACGTTGCCTTGTTCGAGGTGATGAAATTAGAATGTAATTAGGCCGCAGGTTTTTCGGTGTTTGCGGTGATAAAGACAATCGGCGGGTGAAACAGCGCACAAGATTTACACACACAAAACAGGCGCACAAAAAAAACACTTAAATCTTGTGAGTTGTTTTACCCAAGCATGACCAACCAACTCCCTAAGCCTCTGTCCTCTCAATACAATCGGCCGATGCGTTTTTCTGCTGATTTATTTTGGAGATATCGGGTTATTTCATTGATGTCTTTAGGATGGAAGCCACGAACTTTGATTATCGGCCAAGAAAATCACATGAAAAACTAAAAGTTAAAGTCTACGAGTATGAAATTTCGGCAAAAAGAAACCTTATTGGAGGAAAAAAAAAGGTGTTTTCGTTTTAATTGTTATTGTATTTTGACACTAAGGGATGTTTATCGGTGGTTTTGGGCTTTAACCGAATTTGTATTTTTCACACCGACGGTGGTTTATCGTTTTTTTTTTTAAACCTGAAAGTATGTGTCCTAACTATAACTTCCTTTCCCGGCTGGACAGGAAAGGAAGTTTTTACGTTGTCGGTATGCACATACGTGTAACATTACGTGTATGTATCTAGTGTTCGGAAGTGACACGTCCGTGTCACTTCTTTGTCTGGTCTTCGTCTTTTCGCGCTGTTTTTAATTCCGAAGTATGTACCAACTCGCCCAAGCCTCGATTTTAGCATGTATCTGTGAAAGAGAGTTTTCGAATGCGCATGCACACGAGCGTGTTTGTCGGTTTTTCGTTTGTTCGCTTGCTTTTTTTTGTCTGCATGGATCATGGGCTTTCTTCGCTCTATTGTAGAAGCATATACAGAGGCCAGTTTCCCAATGCAGCTGGCTGTCATTACCAAAGTATGACTGACATGCAATTATTTTTGTCCTGCCAGAAGCAGGCTTCTCCATTACTCATTTTTCACCATCAAACTCTTTACAATCCATTGGGAATCTGTATGTACTTCCAAATTACAGCATATGTCGTCATGCACTGTGTGTTGCCAGTATGCTTTCAGATTGAAAAGAAAAAAAGAATGAGGGCCACATTTGAAAACTTAATAACTTGGCGATAACAAAAATATTGTGACATATATTTTGAGTTATCCGTCTAGCCGTGTCTGTTCGTGTGTTAAACCAATTTTTGTGGCAAATCAGAGATCATTATCATTTCGCCTTAAATAAAGTATAACTGAAATAGAATAATATAATTATTATTATTTTGACTGACGAATGCAGAAGCTGCCTGGGCCCTAGGGTCGACGACATTGTGGGCCGCCGTCCTCAGCGCTGCAGCTGCTTTCTTGATCGTCTTCATCGCGCTGACACTGGGCAAATTCCGACGGAAAGTGCTTTTCAATCGAGGTAAATGTCCGCCACGTTTGACCTCTGTCCAAAAGTTAAGTTTGTTGATACGAAGATCTAGCCAGTGAGTAGTCTGTTGAAACGTTGCATGTGGCATCTTTGTCATAGATGGAAAAGTGGCGGTTACAACACAGCTGCTCGCCTGACATCTTTAACATGCATCATGCAAAAGTTGCTACACCCTCGCACATTTGTATCCGAGCCTACTAGAAAGAGTTATGAGCTTTGGATCCTTGTGTTTATGCGTGCCTTTTTTATTGACATATATGTTAATAACACAACTAAAGTTGTTATTTAGATCACAAACAACGGTTGCATGCTAGCGATGTCAGTGAATATATGAATCATGTTTGCATGACGTCTTTGTTTTGTTTCTTGCATTTCACGCAGCTCGACGAATGTGGAATGGAAATGAAAGGTTGGTTCCTTATTCATGAGCGCCTCCTTTAAAATGATAATAAACTCACAGGTCGCGTTTTTCATGTGGTTGTATCTTGTAGGATTCGTCTTTAGCTTAAACAGGATTACAGCAAAGTCCAGTGAGGCATATAACAATTTTCCTCGGTATTCTCCAACAGCAATCAGCGCAATTGATATGACGACGAACTAGGGAGATTCTGGTCCTTTATATTTGCGACTAAATTGTTCCGACCTCTCTCAGCAGTGAGGTCTGGCGAAAGGCAAGCGGAACGACAACTATTACAAAAAAATTGGGGTTTCGTCATATTTACATCTCCCACTTTCGTGATTGCGCCGTGGTGGCAAAAACACTTCTCTGGCTAGTGTTTTTTTTTACCGCCATTAATATTTTTTTTTGCGGAAAACTGCAGACATTTTAAATGTAAAAAAAAAGAAATTGTTTTGGGCAGACGGAGTCAATCAAAAACTAAACACGTTATATCAAAACCAAAATAGGAATGTTTAAAAGAAGAAAAGAACCCTTTCCGATGGAACACTTTTTTGGATTTCATAACAAGCGCATATTATCTACTGCATAGTACGGCACATGCCCGATGCCGTTGTTCTTTGCGCGTCATGCTTACACGGTATGTTGCTTACGGAGCGAAGCAAGCTTATCCGGATAAGAATAGTGGTGTTTCTTAGAGCCACCGTCATCTTAAGAAATACATGGTGCGACTTCTTAGGTTCACGCTTCGCGATCGGCTCTTCTGCGTTCTTATCGGCTAATGGTGCAATCTGATTGGCTGTCGAGCGATAATAAGATGCACGAGACTTCGCGCCAAGCCCCGCGTTTTTTTAAGTTGTCGCTGACTATGGCGCTTTTCAGGTACGCATTTTTTCTTATTGGGAAAGGTATTCGAAAACTTGACAGCGGCCCTTACTTTTATCGTTTCAATTTTGTTTAGAAGGCATTAAACAGTCGTTTCGAAGAGAGTGAATAAGGACCTATATTTTTTTATTAAGTTTTCTGCTAAATTTAGCGGGAAAACTGACTTGGTACAAAGGTCACGTGATGTCAGTTTTCCCGCTAAATGTAGCGGAGAAAGTGAATTGGTGTTTGGGGCTCGTGTCATTCGGATCACGCGTGACATCAATTTCACCGCCAAATTTAGCGGGGAAACTAAATTTGTTTAGTGTACGTCACCTGACGTCCATTTTTTCCACTACATTTAGCGGAGAAACTAAATTGGTCTAAAGGTATCGTGAGTTCAGGTCGCGTCACATAAACTATCCCGCTAAATTTGGCGGAAAAAATGAGTTGGTGTATAGGCCACGTGATGTCAATGTTCCCGGTAAATTTAGCCGGAAATACATAGACGGACGGACTGACAAAATTTTGGGATTGTGGGTTCCGTTAAAAAAAGTATTTGACGCTTTAAAATGAGAGACACATATTTTAAAGAAAGCATTTGAAGGGCAGCAAACGTAAAAAAAGCGCTTAAAGAATAAGTAAAAATAAAAATGTGTTCGTTTTAAAGAATAGCCGAGCTGGAAAACATTCCAGCCGATAAGAAAGAGATGAGTTTAACTTTACAACGCACCCAAGGGTTTATTCGACGGCAAAGCGAAATGCGCACTCTCGCTGGAGGGTTGCCGCATTATGGCTAATAGGGGAGGAACAAACATGTTAGAGCAGACTGGGCAGTCATTAAGAATGAAGGGAAGTGGGAACCATCGCGTGCGTTATTTCCATAAACTAACGTAATTTGTCCTTTTTTTTACTTCTGCAGTATGTTTCGAGACGTGAGCGAAGTACACTCCAAATAGTTTATGAAGGGCAAGAAGCGCGATTGAGAAAACGGTCTCCTCAATCGTTTATTGAGGTGTCTGCTTATGATCATCAATATCGGGCAGAAACTAGGTAGGAGGATGTACGATTTCGTGCTTAGAAATAGTTTAACGAGCAGCATGAAAAAAAAAAAGAAGAAAAAGGCCTGCTTGAACGTCGAGTAATAGATAGAAGAAGCAAAGTAGGCGCAGGCAAGCTGGAAAAATTTCGACATCTTAAAAACCCGAGACCGTGGAAAAAAAAAAAGGAGAACGACATGTATATCGTTCTCCCCTTTTTTGTTTTTCTGTCTCGGTGTTTTGAAGATGTTCAACCAGTAATATCCTGAAGTTATTTTGAGAAGTTCATTCTTTGCGTTATTTTGTTTCGGTACGCCGTTTGTCGCCATCTTTGATAGAATTTCTGTGGGAACAGCGTCCATTATTAACATCAGTGAAGAGTGATTAAAACCAGTCAAATAAAGAAGTCAATTGATCAACCAATCAATCCACCAAATATTCAATGTGGACATCAATCAGTTCGTAAATCATAAAATCAGTCCTACTATTAATATGAAGGGACAGACAAAAAGTCAACATATATAGACGAACCTGCGGTTTACAAACGAGTCAGTATTTGCCCACATGAGGCACCGCGTGTCTGCAGAAACCAGAATCGCTCGAAGTGCCTTCTGCGCATGCGCGGAGTCGATAGCAGCGGCAGCGCAGAGGGTGCCGTCAGTGGTGGGTGTTGGTTGGTTGGAAAATAGTTATCCCACACCCTAGCTGAATTGAGTAGGCTGATTAGAATTTATTTCTTCTATTTTTGGTTCTGAGACATGGATGCCTAGTGTTTGACCTTAAAAGTGACGATCAACATGATGCGACATTGGTTAGCATAAATTGGGCATTGACCAGGTTTACTAACAAGCGGTTGACAGCGTGTCCTTTAGTATAAATTAAAACAAAATGTATAGATAGTTATATTGATCAATCTTGTTGAGGCTCGTTATGATAATCTATCATCAATACTGGAAAAATCAGAGGTAGTTTGTACCATAGAGTTAATATAATGTACAGTGGCCCAAGTTTTTAATAATATCACGCGAGGTTCGACCGCTGGGCCGACCAGCGCCGTGCCGCAGGGGGTGCCGTGATACGGGAGAGATTAGGCGCGTGCGCACAAAGCTCTTTCCGGAGCGAGCGCCGTCTGCTAGGCTATTCCGTTTACCGCAGACAACCTCTGGTCTTTATATGCTGGCAGAGCTAACCGCCTTTAAGCAAAGATCTCAACAGCGCTTGCGTATCACTCGCTTCAGTATCAATAGCAACCGGTCGCAAATTCAAACACGAAAAAACACAACCAGACCGCAGAGTAAAACTATCGCCATTTGCGCCACTGTTTATGCCGCGCAAGACGAGAATCACGCCAGCGCTCGCTCTTCAGACATTTTGCTCTACCAACAGATAAGAGAAGCAGAGGGGGACAGAGAGAGAGAGGGAAGTGGGCGTTTTATAAACAATTATGCCAGTCAGCACACTGCGCTCCTTTGCTACGGAGCAGGGACTGTGTGCGGTCAACGGAACAGCCAACGTTACTTTAACCACTCAGTTGGGAAACTGCCGTAGAGCCTGCTTTAGAAAAGTGGCTCCGATCCGTACTCGAGAACCGAGCTAATGGCGATCGCAACGCCGCCATTTCTCCCGCAGCGTCCACTCTGGGAACTGCACGGCTGCACGTCGAGTCGGGCAAGGGCCGGTGGCGCCCTCTCGCATTGCCATCTCGCAGTAGCTATGTAAAGCAACTTTCATGCTTCAACTCGTCGCTAAAGGGTGGCGCTGTTATCGTATTTAGCTCGGTCTCGGTGGATGCCAGCGGCCCAGGCTTCAAGGGTGAGTTTCCCAACTGAGGGTTTTAGTAACGTTGGAATAGCCTAGCAGACGACGCTCGCACCGGAAAGGTCTTTGTGCGCACGCTCGTAATGTCTCGCGTATCTCCGCACCCTCCGCGGCACGGCGCTGGCCGGCCCGGCGGTCGACGCTCGCTTGATATTATGAAACACTTGCGCCACGGTACGCTAGGGATTCTGCTGGCGCTAGTGTCTATGTGACTTCCGTGACGCAAATTGAGGGAGACAGCAACCAGTCTACTTTTGCGGTGCTCCTGTACATTCTTATGGGAAAACACGCGCGCGCATTTTGTCTTTTCGCCGGAAAATACATGTAACACTTGTACTGGTTGTACCGAATAGTAACCTTGATTAACATGTAAATGTGTAATTGCTTTAGTTCGCGCATTTTTCCTCATCAGTGAACGATGTCTAACTTCGCTATATTTCAGGCCCAAGCCTGTGTTTCACAGCAGGTGTGTAAAAACAAGCGACGATTCAAAGCAAAATAACAATCGAAAGGAATATAAAAGGTGCTCAGGGTCGGCCAGCGTTTCGGTGACGCTTATATATGGCTAATGTGTAAGTCCTGTCGCTATACCAAAATGACCCCGTCGTGCATCAATTGATGAGCAGATAAAAACATTCAAAACGTAAAGAATAAAGTACATGGGCTATGAAAGGTGCCTCTTCGTATTGTCTTCTCTTGCGGGCAGTTTTTATCGGGGACTTATGATCAAAGCTTCCGAGCGTGCGGGTGATATTTTGAACGTAGAACAAGCATCTTCGCACAGAGCAGAAAGAATAAAGCAGCAATTACTTATTTAAAATCGGAATATATAACGTGACCTTCACTTTATTTTAATCGTACATGCGCGGGTAGTTACTGATCCAGTGTTACTGCGTAGTTCTTGCCGTCTCTCTTGGCTTCCAGATGTCCTTCGTTCGTTTGGCACGTACATCCCTCATGCTGAAAAGCGCCGACGTCGTGTTCGCGCTAACAGTGTCCGACAGTGCACAAAAATGCATGTACGAAGCCGTTTTAGCACCGTTTTTAATGCAATGAATTGGACAGAAAAACGCCGTAACTGACCGATTATTTTGCCTGCCTGATTGAGAAATGTACCAAGCTACCTAGTAGGTACGAATTATTCGGGATATTTGCTCTTATGATCGAGCGCAGGGAGAAAATGCACTCACTTCTCGCCCTAGAAATGCATTACCGGAAGTCAATTTTGAACTGGTTTCTGTCTGCTTCAATTTGCGTCTGCACACTAGCGCCAGTTGAAGCACTAGCGTACATTATAGTAACTCTATGGTTTGTACAATGGACCAGAAAGAAAGAGAACACTAACCAAATCACAAAAAAAGGTAAGTATAAGCAATTAGCAGGAAGAAATTTTCATCCATGTACCAAGCACTTGACTTTGTGCGACGATCGAAGTACGAGAAGAACGCTTTGATTCCATGTCAGAGACAAGATGCGTTTTGGCTTATGCTTGGCTTCACTGGAATGAATTTCGTTTTTAACCGACCACGCGCGCGGCGGAGAAACCAATTTTCGATGCCCGAAATTGCTGAACCGCCTTCGTAGAACAAATGGGTCGTCGCGTTGCTCCCGCGCAAATTAAGTTTCGGCACTAGGCGGGAGGAAAACGTTATCGTAAACAATAAAGCTTGAGAGCGAAAGGGAGGGTGGATTATTTTTCAAACGTCATTTGTACGCCCGGATTTTATAGCTTCGTCCGGTCGAAATAGAAGGCAGCCGAAAAGGTTTCGGCTACGAGCTGTTTCGTTTTTTCCAAGTCCCAAAAATTATTTTGATTTAAAAAAAAAGACAAAAAGTGTGGTTGTTTGAATGTCTCCGACGATGATTATCGGAATGGTGTCGGGGGACTAAAACGTTTGGAAGCGATACTGCTTTGTCTGTCTTCTTGGCGAGAGTTAAGACGGTCCGTCATTTTTTACTTCTTGAAGTAATTCGACAATTCGTAGTTACTTGCTTTATGTGACGATCATGTAGCCCAATTGTGTTTTTTTCAATTTCGCAGGAATGCTAGCACTTGTTATGTTTTAGCAATATTAAGCTCTCCTTCAGTCTTCTCGACTTTCCCTCGTGTTCGCACCAAATTTTAAGATACGAAAATGCGCCTGTCAACTGCTGTCAAGTGTGTCCTCTTAATAAAGTAAAACAACCATGATCGGGACTAGCGGTATTATTTACTTAAAACCATTGTGGGGAACAAACCTTACACAGAATAGATCGTATACACAAAAAAAACAAACACAACAGAAACAAAAACAACTTAGATAGCTTTTAAACCCAGAGCGGGATCTTGTCGTTACTTGGAAGTCCTCAACACGATGAAATTGGTTTGTTTGTGATCATTATCGAAAACGTGCTCAGGTAAGTCCAATTCGACCTCGATCTCCTCCTTATGCGGAGCGCTAGTCGTCTGCTTTTTGCGCACGAGTTGCGGTGACGTCAGAAAGACGCCGAGCTCTGATTGGCTCTGATTGAAGGATAGCGGGTAGAGCTCAAAGCAAGCTGCCTTGAGGTCTACTCACTATCCTTTCAATCAGAGCCAATCAGAGCTCGGCGTCTTCTGACGTCACCAAAGAAGCAGACGAACTTGCGGTCCGCATACCGCCCGACTCGTAAGAAAAGAAACAACAACACAAAAGCAAGCAAGACAAGATGATGCGCACGAGGTATTGCCTGAAGAAAGCCGCAAGCATGAAAGACTGTGATAGATATCACCTCATGCACTGCGACACAAACTGTCATTAAGTGTTGTGAAAGGCAGCTGTAATCGTAGAAGAATGTAGACTCGTACCATAGTCACTGACACCTCCAGGAACGCAGAACGTGCCTATGATGTTCACACTCCTTGCTTTGTGATTGGTTCTTCGTGATTCCTATCGGCTAACGCTGCCATCTCATTTGCTGCGAGGCGAAAGTCAGATTTCCGGGATTCGCCAAACCCTGCGCGTCTTAGGCTCTCTTTGACCATAGTCAATATGGTGTAACTGAAAAGGATTACCTCCACATGGGACAACGACAAGTAGATCTGTTTCGTTCCTTCTACAGAGAGTTCCAAAGAAAAGAGAACCGTGTTTTTCGGTCCGGATATGTAAAACTACATATCGCAAAATGCTCAAACTTCGTGAGAACGTGAAACTAGCAGCTTGGATGGAACGCGAAAGTTTGAGAACAATGACGTTGCCTGGATTAATATATAATTGAGAAAAACGAAATTTCTCTATTAGCCTACGTCCACCTAAGCCTAATATCGTCAACACAAGAAATTATACTGTGAACGCTCGTGGGATTTATATCAGTGAAAAACACTTGTCGGCAAGAAACAGAATATTGTTTCCTTTCTTGCTGACAAGTTTGTTTAATAGATGCTACAGGCGCCCACAATGTTATTTTTTGTTTTGACGACATTACCCTTACAAAACCTTTATATCTGGCCAGATCTGAAGATTCCAGATATGGCCCATATTCAAAATTGGCCACATATAGGGATGCCGCGAACTTTTTCGAACCGAAGGTTCGATGATCGATTCAAGCAATTCGAAAGGTTCGAAAAATTTTGAATTTTCGGAACTTTCCATATTGAGAGAATTCGATGGAAGTCGAATTTTCGAACTTGTTAAACTAAGAAGTTCGACACTTTTGAAATTTCGAACTTATTATGCTGCAAAATTCGATGCTTGTCGAACTTTCGAACTTGATAGACTAAAACAATTCGATGATTTTCGAACTTCCGAATTTCTTGCACTAAAATGTTCGAAGCTTTCCGAACTTTCGAACTTCCTACGCTAAGAAATTCGATAATTTTCGAACTTTCGAACTTATTAGTCGAAAGAATTCGAAAATTATCGAACTTTCGATTCCTGAAAAGTCAAAATGTCGACGAACTTCGAACTTGTAGGGTAAAAGTTCGAAGTTCGTCGAACTTCGAAAGACCGGCGGGCGGTTTTATTTGGATTCAAGCAGTGAAGTACATTCGTATTTTTTTTCCGCATTTTTACATTGCGAGTGCCGCATTCCTTGCGAAAGACAATGCCGTCTATTTCAATGTTCTGGCATGCTTAGTTTTAAAGAAATAAATTCCCTAGGAGCGAGGAAGGACGACGGGTTTTTGACGATTGTCGTTTCTGCCATGTTTGAAGCGCGCTATAGCCGAAGCTATTTATGGTAGAGATGTTAAACTTTTTAAGAATGATCTATGTATAGCCTAGGTAAGTGTCGTCTTAAGAAATGATTTTTATTGTTCAAGATGAGTTTTCGAAGAAATATCCAAACATGTATCTACCGGCAATTATGCCCTAAACATGGTAATTTTTTCGTCTAAATTGTTTGAGGTATCGTATTTAAATTAACACCACAGACAGCACACATCATTACCATCTGCAAAATACAAAATAATGTATTTATTGTTTTTTCACGTTGAGGAATAAATTAACTCATGGGGGAAGATTTCTAAAATTGTTCAAGTTCAGCACGTCATAAAAAAACATTTTTTTTTATTTCATGGTTCTGGGACGTGTTTCTTTTATCCTGTACACATTTTGGTAGGAGAAACTTGTTTCGTAGTTCTGGGCCTCTGAATATGCAAGAATACAACACTTCCGGCTGGTTCTTGATAGTTTTTTTTCTCCAGCTTTTCATTTTTGCATTTATTGTTATGTTTATTTATTTATTATTTTTTACCAATGGCACAGTTATTTAGGTCGAAAAGACATAGCTTTGAGCTTCCGAACCACCAAGCAAGTGACGAGTAGTGCTTTCTGACAACGAGTTTCTAACAATGACCATCTACGCGATCTTTTATGCAGTGAAGAGCGACATTAGCCATACATATGCATAAATAATTTCAGATGAAAATGAGCTCGACCATGCCCTAGTGTCAGCTTCTGTGCTTTTTCATCGGCGTTTCTTCCGTCCCAGAAAATAAACCTCCAAAGCAATTACAAACTAAAAAATTGTCAAGGTGTAGGTGAGGCTGGTGTATGTAGATCATGATGCAAAATCCTGAGACTGGGAATGAAATTCGAAAAAAAATAGTGTGAGAAGAAAGAAAGGGGACAAGACAACTTCTCAAACTCAGCTGGGTTGAGTTTGAGACGCTGTCGTGAGCTGAGTTTTCAGCTGAGTTGAGTTTGAGACGTTGTCCTGTCCCATTGTTTCTGTCTTCATACACTTTTTCTTTGAAATTTCATTCCCAGAGCTGAGTTTGAGGCGTTGTCCTCTCCACTTTTTCTGTCTTCTTACACTTTTCTTTCAAATTTCATCCCCAGTCTCAGGACTTTGCATCATGTACAAACCAAACTTACAATATGCCAGCGTCACTCGGGCGGCGTTTGATCGGATTACTACCAGCGTACAAGGGAGGCAGTGGAGGCAGTTTGCGCTGATGGCTTCGGGTTTTTCTGAGCCTCAACCACCTGCCTGCCCCTGGCCGTATCTAACTGGATGAGTATCGTTAAACAGTGCGTTCGTGTGATCACTACTTCGTGATGCACGTTAATGACCCCTCCGGGCTGGCGGTCACAATTACGGATCTATGGTCACACACGTCACTCTGCACTGGCAAATATTCCAGCACATCCGGGACACTCGTCGTCTCATTTATTTGGCTGACCAACTTCGCGCAGTCTAAATATCACAGGCGAACTTTTCTAAACCCGATTTCGTGAAAACCAGTGAGGCGTGAAAATGTTATTTGAATCTGAAACTGTGGCGGAACATGAAAACCGGACTTCGGACTTTGCGCACTTGGACTTCAAAAAAACTTCGAGGTTTCGAAGTTTTTTTGACTTCCGAATTTAGCCCTGAAAGGAAGTCGAAACCTTCGGACTTTATGCAGAAAGAAATTCGAAATCTTCGAATTTATCGAACTTCATGTTGATAAGAATTCGAAACGTTCGAATTTCAGATTTAAAGAAATTCGAAACATTCGAATCTCTCGAATTTCAAAATAGGAAAATTCGAAATCTTCGAATTTCTCGAACCTCAAGTAAAAAAATATTTGAAATAATCGAACCCGTACTTTTAGAGAGCGTAAAAGCTTCGAGACTTGTCAAATTCGAGTCTCGACGGTTTTCGGAAGCTCTAATTCTTCGAATTCGAACCTCTGTACGGTCGAAAATATCGAAATCTTTTGCATTCGAACCACAGTTCGGTTCGAAAATATCGAAAACCTTTCGCATTCGAAGCTAGGGCGGTTCGCGGCATCCCTAGCCACATATAACCTGATGTGGTATATCTGTCAGATATAGCCTCATAATGCCAGATATAGTCTGATATTCCTGGCCAGTTGTGAAAATCCCAGATCTGGCTAAGTATGGAAATTCCAGATCTGGCCAGGCATATCAACAAAACACAAGACTGAAATCAGCACTTTATATCTTTTTATTGTCTACAATTCTCCCAAGTGCACCGGCCCGCACTCGAGGAATCATGGAACGGTGATCCTTCCCTAGTGATCGCTAATTCTGACCAATTCTATGGTTACACAGTTTCGACGGTAATTCGTAGTCACCCTGAACAAGCGTCCCATAGAGCTCAAGGACCTGTCATATCACTTTTAAAGATTCTCGTCAATGGCAGCCTTTATGCTGCTGTGCATGCGATCCATCTTTCAACCTGACTGAGCCGCAGAAATCTCTTACAATATTATCATTCTCATGATTGTTGTTATAGCAGGAATTACTTAAAAGCCGAGAAATCACAGCAACCAAAACCGGAATTTACCTCGAATTCAGCGGAGCTGTTTAATAGCATTTTTAGCGTTTCTAACCTAATATCAGCGTCTTCGAAGCTGTACGAGAATGATAATAACGTAAGAGATATGTCTGCAGCTCATCCACGTTGAAGGTTGGACAGAATGCACAGTGCTGACATTGGCGAGAAATTTTAAAAGTGATATGACAGGGACTTGGGTTCTATATGACACTTTCTCAGGGTGACTCCGAATTACACTCAAAACCGTGTAACCATAAATTGGTTGAAATTTCCGATCACTAGGCAGCTGAAGAAACACCGTCCCCATGATTCCTCGAGTACGGGCCGAGGCGCTTGGGGGATTTAGCAAATTGTCTATGCGGGCGTAATGTTAACAATTCGAACTAATTAAGCTACATTGAAATTCTCGTGAAAATTAGAACAAATAATCCCACACTTAAGCTTGTCAAAGCTGAAGTTTGGGATTATTTGTGCTAATATTTAGCTCGCGAACAATGAGTCATTCACAGTTTGCTAACAAACACTTTTTTTACTTGTTTTTAAAACTTTTTATATATTGGAAACCGGCCGCCAGATAAAGCTGTATATACGCCAGATAACGAAGTATATACCTCAAATAAGGCTGTATATATGCCCGATAAGTCTGTATATATGCCAGATTAGGCTGTATATATTCCAGATAAGGCTTTATATTCGCCAAATAAGACTATATATACGCCAGATAAGGCTGTACATACGCCAGATAAGGCTGTATATACTCCAGATAAGGCTGTATATAGGCCGTATATAATCATATAATGTTTGATATGGCCAGATATGCCCCAGATATAACATTTCCATACGGGTAGGCTTAGGTGGACTTCGGCTCATAAAAATGTTTTTTCTCAATTATCTTTTGATCCAGGTAATGTCATGTTCTCAAACTTTCGCGTTTTATATACCAACTGCTAGCGTCACATTTTCAGGAGTTTGAGCTTTCTGTGATGCATAGTTAATTCACCCGGGCCCAAAAACACGGTTCTCTTTTCTCGGGAACTCCCTGTACCTACTCCTTGGCTTTGTTAATGTATCCTGCCACGTTGTGTGCTGTATTGAACGAAATCAAGCGAGGCCCAGATCAACCCGGGCACGTGTTTCTAGTAGAAATAGTTTTTTTGTGTGTGTAACATCAGCGATCTTCTAAATCGATAATACGTTTTTCTTTAGCACCCTTGAAAAAAATAGCCGTAAGCGTTGTTGCTCTCCAGTATTTCGGGCTAACTGACCGATTGGCATTTCAGGGAGCCACAACATTTGCACCATGATTTGGTGCAGGGAAGCACTGATATTGGCACAGAGCTTGCAGGTAAGTTTAGGGTTTTGTATTCTGTTACCTGGGGGCTTGACAATAATGTAAGATAAAAGACGATGTTTTACAGCACGATAACATATCATTTCATACCTACGTGTTAACGTCAGCAATGTTGTGAGAGGGTCGACGAAGCTGACGTTATTGGTTGTTGTGTAATCGAAATACTTTGTTTTCTATCGCTTAATAAATACATTTAATGCAAGGTGCGTGCCTTTACTTCGATGTGGAATGGCTTTAGTTCACAGATTCAGAATTCTTAAAAATATATTAGCAAGCGTAGTTACTGCCTTCAGTCAATTACCGTTGCATATATAGTAGTATTTTTTCAAATTGTATTTTCTTTTGATTTAGAGAACTGCGGCCGCTTTCCAGGAATGTTATAACGAGTTTTGTGTAGCTGTTGATTCTAAGGGATGGCTTCAGTTCGAATTTTTTTCCAAGAATATGAAATAGCTTTTAGTTTTACAAGATATGGATGATTATATGGAATGATATTGGTTTCGAGCTGTTACGCACCAGTTGTCAAATATCTTATAGCATAATAAGCCCGGAAGTAAGTAATAAAATATTATTTTACGAGGTTCAAAAGATACAGATTCCAAGAAAAGCAACCTATATATGAAAATGCACACGAGCACTTGTAAAATGCTGGCATGCTGCTTTTGACTAAATGATTTTTTACAGTTTTGTAATTAATATAGTACGTCCTCATTCTATATCGTTCGTCATAGCCGCATCACAAATACTATTTGGAAAAGTGACCTGATTCAAGTGACATGTCTTTCACGCAGCCTTTGATCCTCCTGCCATGATCACCTTCAAGGATCCCATGGTGATGAAGCCTCGAATGAACGGTTCAAGCCCGGCCATTGTGACGTCGATTCACCCCAAGGTTCACATTCCTGCGTAACCTGGACTGTCTTAGAATCCATCTGCTCTCAAACATCCAACCGCTAAAGCTCCTCCCTCCCGGAAGACACCTGCGCGATTGACTGCCACCTCCTTCAGTGCGTGATCCATCCACCTGCTCAAGATCGTGTGGTGCGGCTAGAAGACATCGAGGAAAGAGGTCACCTTGCATCTGGCGTTCAATCTGCGGATATCCGGTGTGAATGACCAACTCCAAGACGCGCCATTATAGGGTAATCGTCAGTTAAGACCTTCTGGAGGTATGCAAGCATGCGAGATAGCTTGTACAATTCGAGTGTTTTGAACGGATGACAAACAGAAGCACGTTTGCGTATCACCTGAGCAGCTGAAGTGCTACGGGCATTGGACGAGGGCAAAACGAGGTTGACGGATTCGAATAAGCTCACCTCAGGGGTCACGGCTGCGCGGACAACCGACAGAACTTTCACGGTTGGGTGAATTCAGTCGACGAGTCCCCATGAGTCTTTGCACAGCCCTGCAGAGTACAATTACAGCTAGGTCTTACTAGGCGAACACTCAATGGGCTTCGCTCACAGACACTGCAACGCCGATGTGTTATAGTGGCAGACAACATAAGGAGCGCAGAGCGTGACAAGTCCCCAGCATCGTACTAGCGCTCCACAGCTCGTGGGATCGACTCGTCGGCCCATAGAAACACCGAAGATAGAATCACGAGGCAAGAAACGTGAACACGATAATTTACCCCCTGCATTTCCTCAGCTGTCAGCGACTGGAGTAACACGCATGGCGCTTCGCTGTGAGCATTGCTGATGACGCTGACGCTTCGCCAAGTCACAAGCAGGGCTTTCTTGTCGTGCATGAAAGCAGAGTTCGTGACATACGTTTGCTTAGTGTAACGTCCTTTTAACACTGTGCCCATGCTGTGCCTATGCACGACGAAAAAAAGAAACGCCCCACCGGTTTGTCTTTTACGAAGTCGGTGGCGACCAACCTTCGTCGGAGCATGTGGTAAAGTGTCAGGAGGGAAGACTGGTTTACCCGACTCTTTTTTAAGCGGGGTCCGGTAGTGCGCTGGGTGACTCGCGGTCGCGGTATTTTGTTCAAGTCATTGGAAGATCACTGCGTCAAGACCCGCTCGGTGTGATGTTAGGCATCGCTTGTCTTTCCCGTTGATTCTTGTGATTTTGCTAGACTGTTTTTGTTAATAGCCTCGCAGAGCCCTCCATTGTTACTACCTCAGTTGAAGACGATGCTAGTCAGGACTGACATTTTTAAAATATGGAAGGAGAATAAGCCTATGTATTAAAAATCGGCGATGTCCCAGCAAGCGCAAAGACACTCAGAATAAACAGCAGTGAATCTATTCATTGACACTTTTTAAAGCCTGCGTGAGAAACATAGAGACGTTCATGAAATAACTACTTAATCAGATCCTCAAAAGAGGCCTCGAAGACGCGTAAAAGACCGACCTTTCCGAGATCCGCGTGTGATCGTCCACAGGACTGGATGAGATGAGGGGCTAGCGTGGACATATGGACAATGCTTGGTGATGACCTGACTTCAATCTCATGTGTGGCCGAGAAGAAAACCCATTTCATCGTGAAGATGTGCGGGAAAGCCATCTGTTCCTTTTATGGAGCGGGTCCTGACAAGCCGACGAAAAACCATCCAATTGCTCCGACATAACAACAACTTTTGGGTGACTCCATGCGCCTTCCGCAGTACTACTACGAACACGTTTTGTTCGTGGCAACTTGGTAATACTCAAGCTGAAAGGAAACGGCTGACAAGCTATCTTTGGCATGTCTGGGAGCAGTGCTCTTTCACTCAGTGTGGCAGTGTCCTTAAACACAAGGCCCACCAGATGCCCATCCCAGCAACTCTACTCAGCCGTGCTCAAAAGAAAGAAAGGAATGACGTTTCTGCATGCTTCCATTAATAGGAACCGATCTCCCGTTTTCTTCAGAGATCCCCTCCGCTCTCGTGTACCCTCAACGATCATCTCGATACCTCTTTGGCGTTTTGTTTGCTCAAGGACAAATGTTGTGTGTACTGGGCCTCCTTTACGCGCGTGTGAGAAGGACAACATGAGAGTGCGTGCTGGACTTATCTGACGATACGTGGTCCGAACGTCGTTACATTTCGCAATTCTCGAACTATACCTGCTTTGGACTATGGTTGTTGTTTGACTGTTGAAACCTATTTTTGTAAATAAAACGAAACAAAGCGTTTACACATATATGTATCGAGAAAGGTGGGTACAAGCGAAATGGTTTTATATTTACCGAGAACTTAAGTAGCCTTGGCGTCACGGGTCCCACAGCCAGTTAGATTTAGGCGTTTGAATATGAGAACTTCGAAGAACGATTAGCGAAGCTTTATTATAATGAGACACTTCCCGGATTTACTTATTAAACTGTAAGTTACTATAACCGCCTGATATTTTAAAACCCTAACATACTCACCGATTGACTTTAGAGAGTTTTAGAATTGGGAACCCCAAACTCTTTGGGTCGCCCCAAGGAGTTTGGGGCGCGTTGCACGGCGCTTGCGCGGACGTTCTGCGCATGCGCTGTGCGATGCCCCAACGTGCTGGAGGAACCCAAAGGGATGGGGTCTCCTATATTCTGAAACTCTGCGTTTTATCTCGAAAAGCCGCGCAACGGGGGATACGAAACAGGCCGTTAAATTCTCAACCCTATAGAAACACCCCGGACTCCACTTTGTTTGAATATGTGAAATTTTATACTGTGTAGGCAAATTTTGGAATGTCGGTTGCCACAACATTGTGAAGTATCTGGCGATTTTCTGAGACGGGAACTTATAGTTGGGTCTGGATACGGCCTCCTACGATTTTCAAGAAAGTAAAAAACAAAAACAAAAATGAGCGACTTCCGGTGACAGTTTTAAACAGTGGTCCATGGAACAATATGACATTGGATGGCTTTGTTACTTGCACGGAATATGTGTTGTGGCTTCGTTCCAAAGGTCATGTTCGAGTAAGCTCCGCAACTTGATTATCAAAACCGCAATAAAAAATTCGGCAGAGATACTTAAGACTGCTTACGCGTGGAAATGCGAAAGCATGACGACGCACTAGGCACACATTTAGTCAGCCGGAACCGTGGAGCAGCTGCTGCGTAGGGAAAGCGTGCTCGTCTCGCACCCCGGAGGCCAGGGCTCGATTCCCATCCAGAGAGAAATGTACCAAATTTTCTTTTCAAAGCCAATAATTTAGTCTGTTTACAGGAACCTCCCTGAGAAATTTGACGTCCATCCGAGCATTCTGGACATGTTTTTGCTCTTCGCGCAGTCAGTCATTTCTGGTACCATCGCTCGGCCACGCCGCCGACGACGCCGGATTATAGCGTAAGAAAACATATAATGCTTTCAAACTAGAAAAAAAAATATATATACTTAGGAGTACGGGGCACGGATTGCGCCTTCGACTGGAGTGTTTATCGTCCCGTTCCGGCCATATACATCAGCAATCGAAATGTGTCAAAAAATTAACGTCATGGGAGCGGGCGTATCCGGCTATCGAACGTCGCGATCCTGGCGGTTGGTGGCAGAAATTCTGGCAAAGAAAGGTGAGCGGCGGCCGCGAGGGTCGCTGCGGTCATGAAAGCGTTTCAGCTCCTGGCCGTTGAAGCCTCCTCGAGCTGCCCGACCGCAGAGCGACCTGCGGCCCAAACAGGCGTCTGACGCATCCACCTCCGCAGCTCTGACACCGCCAGGGTTCGCTGCAGGCAACAAAAAGCCTGTATGACGTCATCAGGCGGAAGTCGAGAAGAACCACTTTTGAGGTTCAGTCGGGAGGCGGGCACTAGTCAGAATAATCGGGGCTCGGCAAGAAAGTCGCCGTAACACGATAAGTGAGGAGGTACCTCAGTATGGGTGAACGAATCGGAAGCATCCACTTTGTCGAATCTCTGAACCGAAAAGGCGGATGCACGCTATTCGTTTCCGCGTCGTTACAGATTGAGAGAACCCGTTGGCGCGGGTTCTCTGGATGTGAATGCATTCGGCGAGCGAATGATTCGGTAATACCATACGGTCGCACGTACTATTTCTTGTACGGTATCAACTTTCTTTTTTAATATTTCGTTACTTTTTTTCCTACATCGGCCTTTGTTGTGACCTAATAAGCGCCTACTTATTTAGTCTTTTGGTTTCTAAAGTGAACGCCTTTTCGACCCAAAGGCGAAATATATAAACAAAATAAAATGTTTTCATAGAATCACACACATATATGTAAATGTACAAAAAAAAAGCGTTAAGCTTGTCATAAAAAATTTCAGACACTTCGTTTCCAGCGACGATTTTGTTTTAAATTTGTTTTATTTTTTTAGTTTGATATATGCCCGAAACTGAAGGAAATGTAATACGTTGTTCTTAATTAATTTATAAAACCCGAAAAGACACACATTGGCGACGGAGTGTTTAATAATGCGCACGTTTTAGGTTGGAGCGCGTTGGCCTTCTTATCTGCCGCACATTTTAAATAAAATCAACATAAATAAAACAAGATAAATAAAGAAAAAAGAAAGTGTGAGAAATAAAAGAGAAAAGGAAGAAAGAAAAAAAAGAGAAAGGACGAGTGAGTTCCAATCATGCCCGCGATCCCCTGCGGGAATATATACAGGTAAATTAACGAGGCAAATCAAAACAAAATGAGCAAAATAAAAGTCACAATGAATTTATACTGATGCATTACCTCCGACGTACTTTCGCACGCTGTGCCTCACACGGAGCAAACTTTCGATCTGTTACGCCTTAGAGACTTTCCAGTGTGCGGGGCCTCTCGTAGCTGCTGTGGCAATTATACGAGTTCGCCGTTGTTTGGACCCGACGGCTTGCGTGAGCATTCGGCGTGAACTCGGTTCGGCTCGTGTCGAGAACGAGAGTGACGTCAGAGTTCGGCGAGGGCTCGGAACCAATCACACACTTTGTATTCAAGAAGCGGCGTCAATCGTCAATTGTGTTGGGTGAGGACTTAAAGAAGAAAAAAAATATTGTTCGTATTTGTGATACTTGGTCGCTTGTTGAGAAATGTAGCCCACCAAGTACCATAGCTCGCCCGAGGTTTTAAAAGTGCATCTTATATTCCTTGGCACAAAAAAAAACAACTTTCTGAGGATCCGTTAACGTGTCCTTGCCTGCGGATTACTCGGTCGTGTCAGGTCGGACAGAAGGAAATGAGGAAGTCGTAAGTTAAACTGCAGCCCGGACGTAAACCGACCATAAAACGGTTGGCTGACTTTTGTAGAGTACTTCCCATAAATAATTCTCTGCGCTTTGTGACATACGGAGCGTGTGTTTTGTTTCATCTTTCCACTTCAGGAGAATATTGGAGAGAAGCGCGCAGCCTTCATCATCTTAACTCGCGCTCGTAAAAATGCCTATAGCCACGCGCTGCGCTTGACAATGCAGACAAGACATATCACATATTGTTATACACCGTTTCACCTCGTGTTCCTCTCTTCTCCTCCCCTTACTGTCCTCCTCATCTTACGTTCCTACCTTAAGTAGCACCCTTGATTCGCAACTCTAATTGCGGTTCTGGAATCTCCATCTCTTAGTTTCATGCTTCCACCTCTAGGCGGAGATCGCTTTTGCACACGCTTTAAATAAATTGCAGTAAAAAAAAAGTTATTTTACTTTGTGAAGGTGGTTGACCAGCGAAGCTTTTTAGCACACGACAGAGACCCGCCCCGAGGAGCCGGAGGAAACTAAACCCGCGCGACGGGGCCGCCATTTCGGGAGAGTGGAAGAAAAAGAAACTAAGCACGGAAGCGTCTGGAACGATGACAAAGAGAGGGCGGTGCGAGCGTTGACATGGCCGACGCGGGTCGCACAGCGGCAAATCTTTGAGAAACCTCTATTATCTACCTGAGAGCTTGCTGATCTTGAAAATGCTGCCTATTGATAACTAATCGACTGAATAAACCTATTGCTAAATTACCTAAGCATCAAGGAGAATGCAGGGAATGGTGATCCACGCGCCGCACGTGCCGGCGTTTGCAGCAGTGACTGTTCTAAAGCAAACGCCTAAAACATATGGCATCTTGCACGCGCGTTCGTCAACGCTTTATTTTGGTTATTTACTTTGAATCTTTTATACGGGAAAGGCGTACGCGTGCGACGCGTGTGGCAGTGTAAGCGTATACTTCGTTTCACCTTATCTGCGAGCGATGCCAAAGCTAGAAGCGCGAGACCAGCGCTTTTGCGTTTCTCCCCAGCTCGCGCGCTCGAGCAAAGCCCGAACGCACGGAGCTTTCGTGCTCGCGCTTCCAGCTTTACCTTCGCTCGCACATGAGGTGAAACGAAGTATAGAGTAGTTTGGTCACGTGCACGAAAAATTCACGGAACCCTTGCCATAAACAGCTTTGCTGTAAAAATTCTAGCCGGGACTATTCTAAAATTTCGTGCGTATAGAGGTGCTTTACTCGCATTCTGAGACAGCGAATACACACGTGCCGGGCTCCAAGGCTACACACTCCGTTGCACAGTGAAACGGTGCATAAATCGCGAGGTCCTTCTTTCCCGACTTCGAATTTCTACAGTCAGATGGCAGCACGTCTTCTGAAAACACTCCACACTAGGTATAGGTTGCGCAAGCCACCGGCCGATTGAAAAGAAGTCTGCTACGTTCATCCATCTATCCGCGTCCAATAGGCTGTTCCGATAACTTGCGAAATTGCAGGTAAAAAAACAGCAACACAAAAAACAAAGTGGAGCGCAGAACACCACGCTACGTGCGCACTAAAGGAGAACTAACATGGCGGACGAGTTAATCTCCCAGGGACGCCCGAAAGAGTGGCCCTCTCGCCTCTAATCCGCGGTCAGCGCAGCATCGCTCGGACTCACGGACACCCATCGAGCGCTTAATCCGCGGGTCAAGCGTCATTGGGATTAGCCGATTGGGGCCTCCGCCCGGCGTGATGGGTCGTTCCACGCGTCGATCGTGGTCGGACGGGTGGGCGGAAAGTTTAATTACGCAACCCTCTGCGTGAGGAACCTTCTGCGGGGTACGCAAATATTGGACGGCTCGAAGCCCTTAACCTTAGCGGAAGATCAGTGCTGTGGACGGTGACAGCCTGAGAACGACACGGGGTGTCAGATTATAGCGGCGCTCGTCGGGATCAGTCGGTGTTGAGACCTTAGAGCTTGCCCGGTGATTGTCAGATAATGCTGGATGGCCGCGCGCTGTCATTCTTAACGAGATCAGGATTTCTTTATAACTTTTATTTCTGCTCCAGGGAGGAACATTCATCAGCAGAAAAACTTCAAAATGAAGATTCCCAGTCAATAATTATTTGTATTTATTTATTCTACTTAATTTCAGTATCATCAATCTCATTCGGGGTTGTGGTAAGATGTTACATTTTTATTGGAGAGCACAGGAGGCTGTTACGATAGAGATTTCGCTGTACATATTAAATGACAATAATGACTTACTATGTATATATATATTATATACAGACACACAAACAGGGCGTTTCCGGAACCGCGGGCAAAATCGCTCCTGCTAAAACTACGTATGGCACAGAAAGAAGGTTTAAGCCGTAGTGGTCTGTATCAAAAGGCCTATTAAGAAAAATAATGAGCGTTTAATATAATTGAGTAAATAATTGTTTTTGAGTAATTCAACTGTTCATTATTGATTTTAAAGGCATGGTTTCAATTTTGAATCTTTCTGAGCATCATTGAAAACGACTAAATACACCCACATTACAATGATATTAGGCACTCGCAGCATTTTACTGCGTTTTAAAAAATGCTTAATTTGGACTGTTTTTGGGGGTTTCGGTTTCTTATCGGAGCGCATCTCCGCGCGGGCACCTGATCACACCGGTGGCCTAGCTCTGCCCGAGTGGTACCTTGAGCGCACAACTGCGCTTCTCATGCCCTCAAAGAATTTCTAAAAATTACTCAAATATTCTTTTTGATGACGCTCAGCAATTTTTTTATTGGAACTATATGTCCATTTTTATGAATTAAAACTTTAATTAAAAATTTTACCTAATTAATCGACTGATCGTTGCGATTAGCCCCTATACTATGTACCCCTGGCCGTGTAACTCACCTTCACACACTATATGTAGGCCTTCCTTGTAGCCAGAAAAGCATATATATATATATATATATATATATATATATATATATATATATATATATATATATATATATGCATATGCATATATATATATGGCTACATAGATATGTATATAGATGTATTTCTATAGGTTAGATAGAATAAATATTCATTTGTGGCAAGTGGCTTTCATCACAATTGGTTCGAGGAAAGAGAGCAGAAAATGTATAGCAATTATTGTGAATTGTAGAGCACTTCATAATCATAATTGCTGTTCAGTCGTGATGACGGAAATACGATGTGTAAAACAGGCGTTCGTTTTTGGCTTCACTTTCTGTTAGAGAAAACACTGAAACCCGTGGAGTATTAGTGTGGCTCTGCGTAAGTATTTTTTTTAATTAAAAATAAAACCTTTTATTTATTTATTTCATATACCCTCAGGGCCAAAAGGCATTAGAGAGGGGAGTGGGTACAATGTATAAGTATAAAGTAAAAAAATGCAGTGGTTATTAGTACAGTAAATTGACTCTCCAGTTATACAATGTTAGCTATGGCGTTCTTGAACTGCTGGGGATCTTTGATCGTTGCTGTCGGGGCAGGAAGGCCATTCCACTCCACTGATGTGCGAGGAAAGAATGACTGAAAAAAAGCATTGGTTGTACATGATGGAATCCCGACTTTATGAACATGATCTAACCTAGATGAGATGTATTGGGGGGAGGGGGGTAAAATATGTTGGGCGCGCAAGGAGGGATAAGAAACAGTTTGTGAAAGAGACAAAAACGAGAGGTTTTGCGGCGGGATGTTAGGGATGGCAGATCAAGGTTAGATTTCATTGTAGTGATGCTTGCAGTTCTATTATAGTTAGACAATATGAAACGAACAGAGTTATTTTGAACCATTTCAAGTGAGTGTATTGAGTTTTGTGGCTTGGATCCCAAACCGAAACGGAATATTCGAGTTTAGAGCGAATTAGGACCTTGTAAAGTAGTAGTTTTAGGGATGAAGGTGCTTTTGCAAAGTTACGTTGAAGATAACCCAACATGCGGTTAGCGTTATGAATAACGTACGAGGTGTGAACGCTCCAAGTTAGGTTAGGAAATGTAAACACCAAGGTATTTATAAGACGATACGGCGTCTAAAGGCACATTATTAAGAGAGTAAACGGGTGAGTTAATATTTTTTCTAGAGACACGCATAAGTTTGCATTTGTTAATGTTTAGTTCCATGCACCATGTTTTCGCACCACACAGAGATGGCGTTAAGATCAGATTGAAGAGTGGTTATATCGTTATCACATAAAATTTCCCGGAAAATTACACAGTCATCTGCAAACAAATGAATATGAGAAGAAACACAAGAAGGGAGGTCATTAATGTAGATGAGAAAAAGGAGAGGGCCAAGCACAGAGCCTTGGGGCACACCGGAATGGACGCCACTTGGGGGAGATGTGAGGCTGTTAGCTGAAACGAACTGAGAACGGTTAACGAGAAAATATTCAAGCCATGTAAGAAGTTTGGGATGGAGATTAAGTTGACTTAATTTGAGAAGTAAAAGCTTATGACACACATTATCAAATGCTTTCGAAAAGTCTAAAAAGATGCAGTCGGCAAGTGATGATCGGTCAAGAATGGCGTTTAGTTTATGAGTGAAAGATACCAATTGAGTTTCGCATGAATAACTTTTACGGAAGCCGTGTTGTGAATGTGTGAAAAATGAATTCGATTCAAGAAAGTTGGCGAAATTAGAAAACAGAATGTGCTCTAAAATTTTACATGGGATGCTTGTGAGCGAAGATGGGTCGATAATTAAGGAGAGAATTCTTGTTACCTGATTTGTGGAGTGGAACAACCTTCCCCACCTTCTACTCAGCAGGGAGAAAACCATCGTCAAGGGACTGTTGGAAAACTTTTGATAAAAAAATAGAAGAGTAAACACTGGTACTTTTTAAAAATTTTGGGTCAATCAAATCGCAACCAGGGGCAGAAGATTGTTTAGTGATCTGAATTATGCTTTCAATACCACTGGGATCAATATTAACAGGAAACATTGCAAGGTCATCACAGTGAGTTTATATTAGGCAATGGGACGTCTGTAGTTACGGAAAGATTGCGTGAAAATATATCATTAAGAACGATGGCACATTGATTAGAGGGAATGACATTACCATCACTGTTTACAAGGGTGATATCGGTATTATCTTTTAAGGTAATAACACGCCAAACCTTTTTGTGCCAGTTGTTAGCATGACTGGCAAAGTATTTTGAAGATACTCTTCTTTAGCTTCTCTTATCGCTGTTATGTAATCCTCGGAAGCAAGCTGATATGCGGCCCAGCGCGCATCGTTTGCAGAAAGTTTAGCTGACCTGAACAGTCGCTTTTTTGTTAGATAGGCGTTTTATGCGAACGTTAAACCACGGTGCCGTTACTGTTAGAGATAATAGTGCGAGTAGGAATGGAGCTTATTCGTTAGAGCATTAACCTTGGTTACAAACGCTATCCCTGTTAATTTGTACGCTACGTTTATCAAAATCCTTCAAGAATATATCAAGAAACACGGATAATTCAGTATTTGTGGCTTCAAAGTTCGCATTCCTGTAGCTTCGAATAGTTCTCACTTTTTTAATGGTTTTAGGTCGCGACAGGTTTGCAGAGTGAAAGTAGGGGATGATCGCTTAGGCCGGGTAAATAACTGATGTCAGTTACAAGATCAGGCTAAGGTGTTATATATGAGATTCTAGGACGTTTGCGACAGATGAGGTCGTTCTGGTAGGTTGTTTCGGTAGTTGTGTTATAGCTTTCTTATATTTAAAAAGAGTTTAAAAATACGCTGAGGACGGATACGGACAACCATTTTCTTTGAATTAAAAACAAAATTGTCGTTCTCGAAATATAAATTCAGATTTTAGTAATTATAGTTACAACTCATTTTCTTCCATGTTTTAAAAATATGAAGCGTTCGCGATGGATTGTCTAAGCTAATCACCCTGTCAGTTGTGTGCGGTTTGCATTCCAGTGCGTGCAGTTTGTCCTTTCGTTTAAAACAATAACAACAAAAACAAGAAACAGGAAATGCCACTACAGCGTTCTTTTGGATTGTTATGAACCGTCACTAAGGTTTTCAATGAGCGGGATATCTTACAGGTATCGCAATAAATGTTGCACTACCGAACGTCATGCAGACAAAACATAAACCACAGACCCACCACGTCGCGGAAAAACTGAGTACTTCGCTGGAGACGCTTGCCTCAATGCAGAGACACACACAGCCTCTCTGAGCGATTCACGAAGACTCTGCATGCCATTGTGACGTAAGCATTTTAGCTAAACTCCCATTTGTTTTCAAAATAATTTGTCAAGAAGGCAGAAGAAACATGAACCACGGGTCCAGAAAAACGTATCCCCTTCTTCTAGAACTGCGTTGTCGTCGCTTGGAACGCTTGTCTCAATGCCAAACATACGTTGCCTTTAGCAGTACCCCCTAAAACCTGGACAAGCCACCATGAGGCGCATGTTTCGCACCGTGCCCTTTTTGCTTTGGAATAATTTGTCAACCGATTTTAATTTGACAAAAAAAATACCTTTGTCTGCTGGGCAAGTTGGTAATTGACGTTCATATCAAAAATAGCGCAAAAACGACGGGACAAAAAGACGAAGAAGCACGCAGGACATGCGCTATTTTGCAACGAAATTTTATTGAACGCATCCAACTTTGATATCGCTGTGCACGCGCGTAATCTCGCCTCAACAGAAACCCAGCGTACCGCCAGATCAGTATACATAGCCCGCCCACCGCCTGTTCAAAAATTTATCAAAACAGCTACATCACCCCGCCGCACAATCCGAACGAGGAAAGGAAAACGTGCCGTGTTAATTTGAACGAATGCTACCATAGCTGCCGTGGCCTTTTCTTCTTCTTCTTTGATTGGGAGAGAAAGAAGCGGCACGAATTGTAATTAGAGCATGGCTCACCAATCTTTTGTTGCAAATGAGGCTGAAATCCATTTGTTCCTTCTCCTTGCTAATTGGACCAGCTAAGGCGATACGATAGCTTCCACAGGGCAAGGCAATTTAATCTTGCCTTCTTTTGTGCTTCCCCCGACGCACTCAGGAATATGGGTTGCACCCGTAACTGAAGCACTAACCGTGAAACAGTAATATTTGGTACGTGTATTTATATTGGAGATGTCATTGGCGCCGATGTAGCGCATTTGCTTTTCTTAATTTATTTGTTGTTTTATTAGCAAAGAATCTTGTTCACCTTACTAGAGGGAGCTTAATTTCTATAAAATGAAGATGCTTGGACAAGGATTAAATGTCATTTACCGTTTTTTCAATGAAAGAGGTGACTGTGGAAGTTCTCTCAGAAAACTATTATGGTATATTATAATTAATTTTCAATTTGGAATAACAGCTGTGCAGTTTGGAAATTTTAACGCGAATGCGTGACTGATATTAATTTGAAGTCTTATAGGTACAGGTGTGTGTTACGTATTTTTTCTACGCGGGAACAAGTTACATGTGAAGTCCATGCATTGCGAACTGCTAGCTGAACTTTCCATTTTAAACGATATAAATGTACTGATTAAAGGCTGCACCGGGTGATATAAACTTTGCTCTGACATGTATAGCTTTTAAAAAAATATGCATATATGTTCTTGTGTGCTCTGAAGTTTTTAATATCCTTATAATAGCCATAGTCTCACATAAGCTTAACATGTCTCAGAAGTTTTGTGTGTTTTCTTATATCCTGGAACCGGACATGTCATCGTGTTGAGCCGAGGCTGCAAGGATTGTTTAGTATGGAAAATAAATTGTCAAGTAAAAAGAACAGTACAACCACCTAAATACAGTTTCACACAATGAGAATGCAGCGATTCCAGGGTTTAGGAAATGCATTCAAGAACGTGCCATAACGTACGACTCGCCGGAGTGCAGGCCGTGTAATCAGCACTGAGTGATGCACGTTGAAGGTCTAGGGTCATGGCCAACTGGTCGAAGTTTCTATTGACACCCGAATTTTCTAGACTGAGGGAGGCTAACTTCCTGCTGAATTAACATTTATGCAGACCCATTTTGACTCTGACTTCTGAACGTGCGTCAGAATGCAGAACGCACAGCGTTCTTGAGTGTTCCAAAAGCCGTAAGCAATAACAAAAAAAAAGGTTACTTTGAAGTTTTAAATTATCGCAAGACCTCATGAGACGCTTAAGCCACGCGGAGGTAAGGCCTTAGAGCTTGATGAAATTGATGCCATTTTGTGCAAAGCGAACGATTTAGTTGGACAGAACAAGGGACCCCTTCTCTGAGCACGCTTAGAGAAACGCCCTATTACTTATGCTTGTCAATAGCATTTAAAATTGCTGATGTTTCCACCACAAAGAGGCCAGGAATATTTGTTTCCATCGTTACGCACTTTATTCGGGAGTACTGGCATCTTCGTGGCATAAACTAGTAGCATATCTATATGCAGTAGACTAGATACACTCTATATGGAAGAAGGTTTAGCGATTGAACTATAAAGCCAGATGTTTTCCGATGCTGCCTGTCACGATTGGTAAGAACGGATGACGTGCGTTACCAAAAACGGTTCGAGCTGGCCTAATTTTAACGACAACCAACTGCGCCGAGAACTGCCGAGTGCTCTCGGTCAGGATTCGGACGTCCATGGCTCCTCCTGCATCCCGACTATCCTCCCGGTGGGAGCCGCTTCCGACGATCGCAGTTTGCGACAAACTTGGTCCTCGAACTGTTCATCAGCCTAACAACAGTCATCCATCTCTAAGTTCGCATCACAACACAACGTCCCAATCATAAGTCCACATGCCTCGAGGTACCCCTAGTGATTCCCTTGTTATAATGAGTTTGAAGCCAAAATGCGGATAACCATACGGCTTTTGGTGTAATACATCTTGTGCCTACGTTTTTCGCCTTACTCTACATTCTGCTTCACCTTAAAATTAGGTCTGGGCGTCGATTAAAACTTTTAACTGATTAATCGCCACCATTTAATCAATGAGCTAATCGATTAATCGGTTTCGTTCATTACTACAAGTAGAAAATTTAGCGCAATACTGCTCTTTCTGTATGCTCTGAAAGTCTTACTGATTTAGTTGGTTTTTGATGACGCTGAGCAATCAGGTTTCTAATTAAAACCATACGTTTATTTTTGACAGTTCAAAAGTAAATTAACAAATTTTAGCTAATTTGCCGACTTATCGTGACGATTAGCCTGCTATATTCAGCTCTTTTTTTTTTTTATACCTGTGCCAATTTACATTAGTGCAGAGAAGTGTAGCGCAGTGCAGAAAAGTATAGGGCCGTATACTTCCTTTTGTGTTTTGAGATAGGATGCACTCGTCTATCGAATACAACGGTGTGCACCTAGTACACACACAAAAAAAATGACGTACGTGTTTATATTGCGTAATGTCGGCCTTCCTTTGAGAAGCGGCGACACAGGTTTTCGCTGTAAACGAAAAATTTTGAAACTGCAGTACAAAAGGTAGCCTGTAGACTTTATCGTGCATCACGCAGTAGTTATATATTACCGCACGCCGGCACGATGCACATCCAGATCGATCGAAACGGGTCAGGGGTGGGGATTGAACCCAGGATCTCTGGGTTCTGTAGCGCGAGCTTAGCTCCAGGTGCTCCAAGTTGCGTTGCGCTAACGCACTCGGCCACCGATCCTTTTTTTAATTTTTCTTTATTGCATTGTAAATACATTTTACCGCGAACAATTGTTCTATATACCATTTACATTGCATATTCATTCTGCATTCAACTTTTAAACGTTCAGTCTGATTGGTAAGTCTAAACGCATTATCGACTCACTATGTTGCACTTTGAAAATGTGGCCAGTTCCAATCTTTCGCTTTTTCCAATCGAAAACTATCTTTTTTTAGAAAAGTGTCTTTGGCAAACTCCTCCTTTTGATCCCTGGTTTAAAGTCAGTACAGGCAGTTCGAATGTGTTTCTATGTATTTATACATATGTTGTTATGTAACATTTCTGAAGTTTATTCTATCAAACCTCATACCAAGCAAAGAAGTTTCCCTTCAAGTCCCCACACTTCGTCGCTTTGTTCAGAAGGTGCCAGACAAGTTGCGATATTTCCCTCGCTTTATGACTTGCATCCAAGATTGTGAATTGTCATCGTCTCCTTCTGTAGCTGCTAATTCCTGCTCAAGAGTATGCTTAATGTCTTGCCTGTCCATATCAGTTTTCCCTCACTGCCGTCTGCGGCCTGTTGTGCTGCTTCCAGACGGTCTTTGACACATAAAGTTTGTTGGTTAACCTCCAGCCCACTCTCGTTATTTTGGGAGCCTGGGGCGTTTTTCTCCGCTGGTGGTACTTTCGCCACCTCAGTTTCCGTGGTAAGGGTAGCATGCAACTGTCCTTTCTCTTTGGTTGCCGGCATGACATCCGAAGTTGTCACGTCTTCTGCCTCAGTGGCGTCCAGGATATGTTCATTTTGCTCTTCGTCCTCAATGAATGCCCCCTGGGACTCTGGCGCATGTTTTCACACATCCGCCACCACTGTCTAAGCAAAAACACTTCGAACATTTCGGAATTCGGCATTCCCGTCTTCCGTGTCCTGTGCGTTTAGAGCGTAAACAGAGCGGTGCACGACCTGGGACGAGATCATCGCTGTTCCGCCAAACAACTTCCTCTGGTGTGGTACGCCTTCGATGTTTACGCCTGTCTTCAGTTTCATTCACGCTAATCTGGTTGTCAACTCCACACCTTCAAAACCTTCATCACGCCATGTTTCCCTCGAAAACAGAGTAGCGTTCCCGTAAGCCTCCAAAACAATACGTACGACCTTGTCGTGTACATGGAAGGGTACCCAGTGCAGTCTGAGGCGCACCTCAGTGCTGTTAGGGTCCGTTACCAAACACTTAAGGTTCTTTACCTTGAGTTTTTTGGCTCCCAACACCCGCTGGTTTGCCGCTGCAGATCGAAGGGTAAGCACCCATACGTGATTCATCTGGTAGGATCCAAAGGCGGCGATTTCCTTGAAGACATTGCACCTTCCAAGCTCCTCTTTGAAGTCCTCGATCTGGTAGGGTCGTCCTCAGAGGTCACAGTGCAAAAAACACTGAGCTTAGAGCAGCAGTTCCTGTGATCAACGGGGGCAGGATAACTTTGTAGTCACCATTTGAGGCAAAAGACGATTAATCTCGGCCTTGGAAGGTCGAGAGAGGGAAAAGGAGAGGAAAGGGAGCTCAAATTTGTTTTCGAACGTTCGAGTTTCTTAGCGACTCTTGAGTTCTTTCGGCCACCGATCGCCCGCACCGAGTGCAGCTGGTACAGGAGGTACAGGTAAATCGAATGAGCCAATGATGTCCCCCCGGCCGTGTAACTCCTTCATATAGACCGCATTTGTGTAGCTTTGACGGCTTTTTCAAAACAAACATAAAAAAGCCTAAAAAAAGACCTTTAGTATAGTGAGGACACGTCGATGTTTTCACCATATACAGCGTGTGACCAGAATTCCCTGGAGAAGGGGAACAAGGGGGACAAAGGACAAATACATATCTCCAAACAAAGCTAGGTGACTGAAGCGTGACAGCGTGTCCAAAAAATAAAATTTTCCGTGTTTTTTTTTAATGCAAAAATAAAGTTCGCATCGCTCAGATCTCAAGTCTCTTTCCAAATGTAACGTCAGCCGTCCCGACTAGATGCCAAAGTTTCAGAAGTAATCGTTATCTTATTCATAAGTTAGGAGCGATTTCCTGAAACGTTCGATGGGGAAAATGTGGCCCCTTCGTAGTTTGCGCCGTTCAGCCCCATTGTACTCGTGTAATCGTCACCATTTTACAACCGAAAATTTCTGAAAATCGCTTTTAACTTTTGAATACGGAAACGGTTAATTCTGAAACGTTGGTGTCTGGCCCGCTAACGGTACTTTTGGGCGAACATTCAGCGTCCAAAGATGCTGTAGCTTATTTTTGACGACGAAAATCAACGGGACCCTGTACATTTTTTGTGTTGCTCGGAGATACCCTGCACATCAGAAAAGTGCTCGATGGGTGGAAGACACGTTCGGCAAGGCGTAATGAGTTCAGTTGTGCACGTTCGTGGTCCCAGCAGCTCCCCCATTCTCCCCCCTTCTTTTTTTCTCGGGCGCCATAAATGAACCTCGTCGTCCATTATGCAAACATTCGAGACACTTAGCGCTTGCTCTCACGCACGAAACTAACCGCTGTCTGGCTCATTAGTCGCACGAAGACACGACGACTGTTCCCGACGGAATTCATTTATAGCAGACGCTGAGCGGGCAACGCGTGTCCTTTGTCCGGCACGCCGCGCCGTCTGCCAAATTAGGCAGGACGGCGGATCGGCTCCGCTCCTTATTGCCATTTTTCTTACGGACGTCGGGCGGAGTATAGTAAGCTTGTTATGGGGCTCCATACGCGGGACCAATTAACTTGTTATGTAGTAGAACTCGTCCAACTCGGGATCATAAGATGGCTGCTTTGATCTGTCACTCTAAGGGAAGTGTCCGATTTGAATCATGTGTCCATCATCGGACATGGACGTCGTACCGTAAAAACCCGGAGAGAGGCCACATAAAACCGAGAGAAAATTGGATGAAAATAAAAAGTTGGCTAACTTTCCGTGTGCAATCAAAAAACCTGAAAGAAAAAACGTTTTCTAGATTATGCGTTTTCGTCGAACTTGTTACCGCGGCTAAGGGAAATAAAGCGAAGTTGACTGTACTTCACAGTCATCAAGGTTCGCTTAGATCCCGCCATAGTTAACGATGCATTTACGCCAAGGTCATCATTGCTTCAAAATTTGCTATCACTAGGAGTGGGTTATCTTTCGGTGTTTAAAAGAAAATAGCAAATCAAGCCAAAAAGAGGGGTGGGTTATCTTTCGGGGGTGGGGCACCTCACGGGATTTTACGGTGGGTGCTTCCGCTGTCCTACTTTGATGAAACTATTCCCTCTACACGGCGTCCGACCTGTAAAAATGTAAGTCTATTAAGCATTGCGGGAACGGTCTCGATGCGGCGCACTACCACACTTGCCAGAAGCCCTATATTAAGAGGACTGAGTAAAGGTGTTTTTTTAGTCCTACGGTCCGATCTCGCCCTTGCGTCGAAAATGATCCCGAAGTGTGCAACAAATTGCGTCACACGAGCCGGTGCGTCACGCTGGCGGATGCGGCGATCCTAGGGTTGGTTACCGAAATGCTGGAGAAAAAGTCGAGCGGACGCAAAGGGTCGCTGTCGTCGCGACGTGTCTACAAGTTTCTGCATTAACTGTACGGCCGCAGGGCGGCATCCGACAAAACAGGCGTTTTGCCACATCTATCACAGCTGTTCGTGGCCACCGTCTGGATCGCGGCCGGCAACATCGTGTCCTCTTTCAAGATGTCATCAGGCGGAAATCGATGGATTACTTTCGAGCACGCCGTAAACATACCAGTCGGAGACATACCATTGGAGTGGGAGATTGTACCGAAAGGGCCGGCTACTTTATTTGCAGGTTTATTGTAAGTTAGCAACCAAGGTAAACCCATTGATAGCATATAGTGGTCCAGAGAGCCAGAGGTTAGTTGCCTTTGAGATTTATAATGACGCTGGTTCACGCCGCGGAAGGTGATTGGTCTGCCAGAGTCTCGGTGACAGCGTTACGTGCTGCAGTCAAGAAATCTAATCCGTGTGGTACGACAGCTATAGCCTGGATACTTTAACATGTGTCACGCAGTAGTGATAGACGACCGCACTCCGGTTCTGGGAAGCGATCCAGAGGGAAGCGGGCAAGTGGGGGGGGGGGGGTGCAGTTAAACACAGATCTCCGTGTTCTGCAGCGCGAGCTTTCGCACCACGCGGTCCGAGTTGCAGCTGCTTTAAAGGGGCACTCAAGTCGAGTCCGAGATTGTCTATTTATGGTGATAACTCAGTCTACGGGCTCTAAGGATCCTAAAAGGACAACCCGTAATTCTATTCATGGGTGGCTGATTTCGCCATTCAAAATCTAGTCGAAGATCGTGACACGCCCCTCTTTCTGCGCCTTGGAACAGACACCAGGGGGCGCCCTAAGACGGCGTTTTCAAACAACAGTTGCTGTATTACGTCTCTTACACCCACTTTTTTAAGTTTTTGGTCAAAATATAATGCACAACACTCCTAAAAGAGGAAATAATTGAAACGCTTGGTATCTCCACGCGATTAACTATTTTTATTTGTAAATTTTTACGTAGGTGGTAGGGACCCGAGGATGGACCCCCAAGAGAAAATAGTGCCCATGTATTTCTATTGCTGTGAGTTTAGTAGGACGTCTTGCCATTAGGAACTTATAATTTGTATTGACGAAAGCCAAAAAATGGTATGGCATCAAAAACAAGCTTCTAAAAAACACTTGAGTGCCCCCTTAAGAGCTACCCCCCCCCCCCCCTATAGGCCCTATATAGACTACGCTAGGTATCGGCACTTCATCCCCGATTTTCCTGTGGGCGCCGCCACGTTGATTCTTGAGACCCGTTCACACACTTGTGACCTCTTAAGGCCCGTTCACACTTTTGCGACCTCTTAAAAATTGGTCCCTTAAAGGGGCCCTGCAATGGCTTTTACTAATTCTGAGTGCACCAAACCTGGGCGGCACTGAACGTAGGAACTTAATGACACTTTTCTTTTCTCGAGTTTCGATTTATTTTAGAAGTTATGGCAAACTAGAATTACAAAAGCAAGCAAAAAATAACCTCCTTCATGACGTCCTTGGTTGCTTAAATGGCCGTGAACTAGACGAGGGGTGGTGAGCTGAGCGAGCGCTCACGGCTGCCGTACTCCGTGTCGACGGCGCGAGAGGTCGCCACTAAAGCGTGTTCTGGATAGGCTGCATGTAGCGGGCAGCTAGAGCGGCTCTCATTGCATTTGCTGCGCGATTAAACACAAATTCGGCATGACACTTCATTGGCCACAAACGACAGCAAACACGGGGTAGATCAGTTCAGAATGGGAGCCACTTCGCGCTGCCATTCCGCGAAACAGCCAAACCGCAAGACAAAGCTGCTCATCGAAGGCGCAGGAACGCTCAGATCGGTCGGGTCCTTCGGTCCCTACGGCCGCTGCGCCGCCGCGTACATCCGGGACCTTTCCGTGTCGGCGCCTGATCCCACTACTCCTTTCTAGTAGGCGACACGCCTTTTCCACCGATTGGTGGCGGTGTATGTCGACGGATCATTTCTTGTTTCCGTACTTTATAAACTGCATTTGTTTCTTTTCTGATCTCAAATACTGAACAAAAACTACTTTTATAAATAATTGTAAACGGTTCGCGCCACTTATATTTTGTAATTTCGACTAAAAAGAAGCTTTTAGCGGCTCTGACCAGTAGTAAGCCCAGGACCTAAGACGTCACATTACGCGCGCTTTCGGTACCGCGGGTCGCCCCGTCGGTGGAGGAGGTTTCCGCGTCGTCCGGTTAAAATATGACGCACTGATATTTAGTGACTCTCTCCGTGCCCGCTGGCTTGCCCGAACCCCAAGAGACGTGGAAACCGAAAAAGGTAGACGCTTAATCATGATTGCAGGGCCCCTTTAAAACCTCTTACAACGAGAGGACACAGTGGCGCCATCTATTGGGTTGCAGTGTAAACATGGCGGTCCGGCATATTTTATATTTCTACCGCGCATTATCCTTTCTTTCTTGGCTCGAAAAACTTTTGTAAACAATATAAACGAGCCTTCTTATAGGTATTACGCACATTTGACCTCGGAAATCCCGCAAAACCTTCGCTCTTGTGAAATGCAGTTCCAGGGTCACCGCATAGATGGCGCCAGAATGCCAGTGTGTTCCCTCGTCCTTAGAAATTTTAAGAAGTTTTAACAGATCTCGTCTCTCTAGGCCCGTTCACACTCTTGCGACCGAGTACGACCGAGAGAGACCGAACCGGTTTTTAATCATTTTGCGATTTCTTAGGACCGGGCGCGCTGCTGCGGAGCTGGTCCTAAGACGTCGTAAGAGGATTAAAAACCGGTCTTGTTTCTCTCGGTCGCACTCGGTTGCAAGAGTGTGAACGAGCCTTCTCGGTCGTACTCGATCGCAAGAGTGTGAACGGGCCTTTAGAACAGGGTGCCTTGAAACCTCTTGGTATCTCCTACAACGAGGACACACTGGCGCCATCTATTGGGTAGCAGTGTAAGCTTGGCGGTCCGGCATTATTTCTATTTCTCTCGCGCATTATCCTTTCTTTCTTGGCCCGAAAAACTTCTATGAACGTTATAAACGAGCCTTCCCGTACGAAAATGTCAGATATGGCCCTGATATATTTTATATATGGTCAGGTATGATAATATAAGTAGTCAGATAGGGAAATATACCGCTATATATGGGAGCAGATACGCCCAGATATCGCCATATAAGTGGGCAAATACTGCCAGATGCGGCCGTATAAGTGCGTAATACGGCCATATTTCGCCATATACGCGTGCAAATATTGCCCCTGATAATGTTATATGGGCCCGTTTCGGTCGTGCAAGCAATAAGCCATATGTACTCGCCAAGACAAGTTGATTGATCTATATTGCATGAGTCTCATATAATTGGTTAATTATTGTTAACATCGTTAAAGTGGAGTTATTCCAGGTATTTGGACCAATTAATCAATTGCGTATTTTGAAGATTGAAAGACAAATGAAATTTGGTTGTATGTTTGACGTGCGGCATTATGACGAAGTGCATAAGATCGGAAAGCAAGTTAATCAAATAATGGATTTGAGATCGCAACTCTTAGGCTCCCGTTTCCGAGTTAAGTGGTGTCGGCGTCGCCATCGAGTAACCGCCCCGCTAAATTTAGCGAGATATTGAATTGGTACTTATGTCACTTGACGTCAATTTTCCCGCTAAATCTAGCAGTGAAACTAATTTTGTTCGTGTTTCCCGCTAAATTGAGCGGGGAAACACGAACCGTTAGCTTACTGAAGAAAACGCTACTTCGTCGTCCCGAATCCTTTTTCCTTCGAACGCCTGCGACGCCGTTGCGCCCTACGCAGCATCTTTCAAAAACCCTTCGCGCAGCATCGTAAACATCCGCTTGCGAGCGTCTGTGATTCATCGTGTGTTGAAAGTCGGAAGATTTGCTGTCCGTGGCGTCTTTTATGTGCAACTCTTTCGTAAAAAAATTTGAAATTTAAAAACGCGAAGCTAACAGTGCACACATAATTTTAAATTTATTGGTAAAAAAATATATATACACATTTATTTATTTATTTATTTGTGGACACCATGCGCAAAAAAAAAAGATAGTCGCGCTTATTTCTTCATTTTAAATTATGATGTGGGTTATACGGCTTAAAACAGTATCTTCAAACTCGCATCGTTTTGGGTCACTTTCGAGCTAGACAGCTTCTTTGGAAGTTCAAAAGTTGGACTTCATAGAGCTGTATGTTCACTCGGTATTGACAGCAGGGTAGACGCTATGCATGTTTTAGGCCAATCGTGTCTCCGGTTAGGGTCACGTGACTACAGTCTAGAAGCTGGTGATGAAGCAGAACACGGCACCTGCCTGGAGCCCAAGGCCGCACATAGCATTCACTGCACTATCAGCCTTGGGTACAAGTGACAATTCCGCACGTTGATGCCCCATAAGATATAACTTTTGTTTGTGCACTTCCGTTTTGGCCTTTCCTTCTCTCCTCTTTTATCTCTCCCTAAGCTGAAAGCGTGATAGAAGGTGCGTGGTCACGTGGTTTGACGGATGACGTTGGCAATATCGGAATGCGTTCGGCCGGATCCAGTTTGGTGTGGTTTGCGCCCTGCGCGGCTGCTGCGAATTTCTGCTTCTGCGAGCGATTTCTTCAAAGAAGCCCAAGAATTTTTCGTGATGCGTTTAGTGCTCGGTCCTACAAATGACAGCTTGTGCTACATCGTGTTGAATCTTCACGGACACCTTCCTTCTCGTTTTTGTGTTTGAGTGGTGATTCCGCCGTGGCCTTGTCGACATCTATCTCGGATTACCTTTCAAGTCCCGTCTCGTCAACGTAAGTGCCCTGCAACCTACTTCGCGACAATAGATCGTTTTCCTAAGGTAATCTTCCAGATTACCTCTAGAATTAGACCGTGTCTATCTCCTGGCAGCCGGGAGAATAATTGTGCAGAATGTTTCGGCATTGGTGCGATTGCGCTACAAGCAGAGAGTTACGATATGCACCCGACAAAGTTTTGACGTGTCGCCAAAAAGAACAACAACAAAGAATCTTAATTGCGCGTTCTAAAATTTGACGAGCTGCTTTACGAGTCGCTTGTAGAAAGATTGTTACGATTTTGCGAAATACTGGTAAACAACGCTAGGTTACCGTCATAATCTAAACCCTGAGATAAGAATAAATCAAATAACGTACAACTCTCATTGACTGAGGGTTTATATTATGATGTTTCCTAACCGGCTTGCCTACATACTTTCGCTCCTTGCAAAGGTTACCGTCTCGCAGACGGCACAAACCGATCCCCTGACGGCGGCGTCTCGGCTAGCTTGCACACGGGGCCGCCGCCGCTCGATCGCCGTTTGGCCGGCCTCGCGGCGCGACAATCGCTCGAAGCGGGGAAATGGCGTTATGTAACGAAAGGCAAAGGGCATCTACACCACGAATGGGCAAAAGCCGATGCAAAGGCGTGCGCGAACGTAAACAACGGTAGAAAAGTGCAGTTGCTCGCCGCTATGAGATGCATGCCGCAAACTCGGTAATCCGCGGACGTATCCCTCTCCTGCCGCTCGTACTTTCTCTAACTTGACGGACGCTCTGTCTCGCGGTTCATGCCGACGAAACGATCGGACGATCGTCGGGATACCGGGTAATTGCTACAGCCGAGCGCGGCACAGTTTACCATTGCTCTCGCTGTGCAGGGTCGAAGAGTCAACCACCAGCATGGTGGATACCGGTGTTCGACGTCATGATCTGACGTCCGTGCAATGCCTGAATACCGGGTGTTTTTTTTCTTTATTCTTGCAGATTTGTTTTAAAAGAAGCCATGAAAACTACACTTATGCGGTTTGTGCGAGTGAGTTATACGCACAGGGGGACACTGTATAGTTTGCTAATCTTTGCCATAAGTCGGCTAATTAATTCAAATTCACTCATTTACTTTTAATTAGTGGAAATAGACATATGGTTTCAATTAGAAACTTGCTGAGCGTCGTCCAAAACCCATAAATCAGTTATTTTTAGAAAAACTTTGAGCGCGTGTGAAGCGCAGTAGTGCGCTGAAGTTACCACTCGTGGACCAGGTACAAGGCTGTGGCTAGATAAGAGACGGGAAAATTGCGCGGGTGCCTGACCGAAACCGCTAGCCTTGTACCTGCTCCACGAGTGGTAACTTTCTCACGCGCTGAAAGTCTTTCTGAAAATGACTGATTTAGGAATTTTGGACGACGTTAAGCAAGCTTTTAATTGGAACCATATGTCTATTTTCACTAATTTAAAAATTAAGTAGTGACTTTCAAATCATTAGCCGACTTAGTGCAAAGATTAGCCACCCACATAATGTCCTCCTGGCGAATAACTCACTCGCACAAACCGCATAAGTGTAGCTTTCATGGCTTTTTTAAAAACAAATCTACAAGAATAAAAAAACCTGTATATCAAGGTTGCCTTACCTGATTGGGACATATCTGCCCTCATATGGGAGGCAGATATACCCCTATCTGGCAGAACCTGATGTGGATATATAAAAAATTGGGCAGATCTGGCTTAATAAGGCTTATATAAACTGATTTACTTGATATGGCCAGATCTGCCCAATTTTTTATATAACCATATATATATTTTTATATTAGGTCCAGATGTGCCATTTTCGTAAGGGTTTCTTATAGGTATTACGCACATTTGACCTCGGAAATCCCGCAAAACCTTCGCTCTTGTGAAATGCAGTTCCAGGGTCACCGCATAGATGGCGCCAGAATGCCAGTGTGTTCCCTCGTCCTTAGAAATTTTAAGAAGTTTTAACAGATCTCGTCTCTCTCGGTCGTACTCGGTCGCAAGAGTGTGAACGGGCCTTTACAACCGGGTGCCTTGAAACCTCTTAGTATCTCCTACAACGAGGACACACTGGCGCCATCTATTGGGTAGCAGTGTAAGCTTGGCGGTCCGGCATTATTTCTATTTCTCTCGCGCATTATCCTTTCTTTCTTGGCCCGAAAAACTTCTATGAACGTTATAAACGAGCCTTTTTTATAGGTATTACGCACATTTGACCTCGGAAATCCCGCAAAACCTTCCCTCTTGTATAATGCAGTTCCAGGGTCACCGCATAGATGGCGCCAGAGTGCCAATGTGTTCTCTCGTCCTAAGAAATATTAAGAGGTTTCAACAGGTCTCGTCTCTCTCGGTCGTACTCGGTTGCAAGAGTGTGAATGGGCCTTTAGTAGAAAGCGGGCACCATTGGAGATCGTTGTGCTTTCAAAATGCGACTTCTTGAGCTTGAAATACTGTGTGATGAAGCACAGGCGATAGCATTTTTTTATTTTTACTGCCGTGGACTGTTTTGACATTTTCAATGAAATTTAAATCCTTCCTCTGATTTTAGATATAAAGCGTTAGAGGAATGGCAACAATGGTTCTAAGCACCAAGATGGCCGAAGTGTTTGTACTCTGAGGTGTATACCTTATTTCGTAACTCTAGTCTCAAACACGTCAACGAACTCTCTGCAGCGAGGAAGAAGAAACCACGTCAGGAGCTAGTCTGATCCGGAAGCTTGTTCCGGCACCAATGCGATCCGAAAAAAAAAAGTAGAGGGAGGCGCGGAAAAGGGAGATTTGTGGTCCTAATGGCCGCATGGCGTGTTGCAAGAGGTGCCGTATCAGGAAAGGAGCGGATCGCTCCGTTCCCGGTTCGTCGCTGATTTCTGATCGCGTGGTGAGAGCCGTCATCGGACGTTATGTAGCGAAATAAAGTTAAAAAAAACTGAAAGGAAAACATGTTGAAGCTTGATTCAGAACAGGTTTATTTTTGCATACGGTTGCTGGCCCTGCCTGACCTATCATGACTTCATCAAGGTGTATTGAGATTTTCTAAAAGGTTTGTTTGCGCTAGTTGTCTCAAGTTGTCTCGGTGTCACACGCTATATTAAGATGTTTGGCGGAACCGTTGCCGCTCTTAAAAAGAGTAACTGCGTTCCTTCTAAAAAGGCAGTAGTCCTTTCACTGGGACTGAAACCCCGCAGGGGGCACCTGTGAAAGCAGGTGTTTGGAGAGTGGCGTCTCCACGGACCCCGAGCCATGCGGGTTCGCCCGCCCACGTCTGGCTGTGCGTGGCTTTCCCGTGTCCGGGGAAAAGGGCATCCTGGTGGTTGAGCCGAGCCCGGGGTAGGTTTGGACCCTTCGGGGCCCCCGGGCGAGGCAATACACCACTTCGGCCCCCGCTTCCCGTAGACGGGTGTCCTGGCTTGGCCCGACCAGGATGATTCAGTCAGTCGCCTTTTCTTCTACTATCCCCTCCCTTCTTTCTCCTTTCTCTGCTCTTCTCTTTTTCATTCTCACCTTCTTTGGCGGCAAGGGCTAACCTTGGGTGGAGACAGATACCTTTCTCGAACCACACTTGGTTATAGTTACTTGGTAGCACTGGTAGTGTAGCATACCCAGCCAAGCCATACTTGTTATGGGGTGCTACCTATCCCCTTGTTGGGCTCGGTGGTGGGTGGTGCGCCACAGTTTCTGAACATCCTCCGCCTTTCATGGCTTCCGCAAACCCTAAACCCGGTTCGGGACGAACCTCTAAGAGGCATCGTTCAGAACCACAGACCATAGAAAAAGAAACCGTTGAAACATTCCCAAAGTTTTTTGTTATTCACTCACATGACGAGCAAAAACCTGTTGCCAAGATGTCACCCTTTATTGTCGCCAAAGTGCTAGAAAATCTTGTTGGATTTTCTTACAAAGCCAAGAAAATACACTCGGCAGACCTTCTTGTTGAAGTAAGCACTAAAAAACAAAGCGAAGCGCTTCTCAGACTGACCACCATTGTCGACGTGAAGGTGTCGGTGAGCCCTCACCGTACACTAAACACTGTCCGTGGTGTCCTCTCTGAAGAAGCCTTTCTTTACACCAGTGAAGACGAACTTCTTGAAGGACTAAAAAGTTCAGGTGTCGTTGATGTCAGACGGATAGTGTTCCGCAAGAATGGTGAGAACATCCCCTCGAAACATGTTATTCTAACTTTTGAAAGACAGGCACTCCCGGAGACGGTCAAAGCCGGTTACCTCAACTGTCGCATCCGCCCATACATCCCCAACCCCCAGCGGTGTTTTCGTTGCCAGCGCTTTGGGCACGGATCACGCAGCTGTCGTGGAAAGGAGACATGTGCCAAGTGTGGAAATCAGGGTCACGTGTCTGATGGTTGCGAGGCACAGGCACACTGCGCAAATTGCGGAGGACCACATCCTGCCTACTACCGAAGCTGCCCCCTCTGGAAGCAAGAGAAGGACATCCTCACAGTTAAGGTCAAAGAAAACCTGTCCTACACAGATGCAAAGAAGCGCTTTTCCTTCCTTTCTAAGGGAGGTTATGCCGAGGTAGTGCGCAGGGGCCCTGCACCACGCTCGGAGACAAAGGCCACCCAGGTCTCTCCTGAGATCTTGGTTGCCGACCTAAGGGCCCCATCCCCACAGCAGGGGCAGCATGCCGCTCCCCTGGGCAAGGGCGGGCCGGCAATAGCCGTGCCCGCCCTCCCCTTCAAGACGGTAACGAAGGGTCAGCAGGCTCCCCCTCCTCGTGGAGAGGGCGCTCCAGCTGATTCCTCTGGTCAGGACAGGCCAGCATCGGCTGCACCTGTCAACACAGGCCGCACTCCTATGGAGGAGAAAAAGCGAGGACCTCAGCCTCAGTCCCTGGAGAGGCAGCCAGGAACCAAGGAGCTGCGTGGATCACATGCAGCTTCCTTGTCAGGAAACGAGGTGGAACAGATGGACGGGGTAGAACCCCTCCCCAGTACATCAACCACCCTTCCACCAAGTTCTGGTCGTGGCCGCGGATCAGGGCCTCGCGGCACGGACCCTCCCAGGCCGGCAGGCAAGGTTGCCTGCGGGGCTCAGGAGAACACTGGAACTGCCTTGTCTGCCCCCTCATCGACTCCGGGGTCTGACCAGGATGAGATGGAGTGGCAGACTACAAAGAAACAAACATCCAAAAAACCTGTAACACCTCCAAAGTGAAGCTACTAACTCACTCTTTCATGTGCTCAGGATTTTACTTCTAAAATGGCTCTACCGAAAGCA